>OY856186.1:389311749-389373140 GCA_963693315.1 Diogma glabrata
AAATTGATTTATTAGGACATGCCACCGCTTTTTCTGATGATTTGGCATTAAGTTTTGAAGCGGATGATTGTGATTTGAATAACATATCAGTTATCAAAACTGATTTAATCAGCCTCGGTAAATGGTTTTATTATAATCGTCTTATGATAAGTGATAAATCGAGAGTAATGTATTTTGGTCGCCAAAATACATCCACTCCTCACAATGCTTTAACCTATCATGTGTATCCCTGCAACAGAATCCCATGCTCGCCACAGTGTTTTACGCTTACGGTCGTTAACGAATTCAAATATCTGGTTCAATAGTTGATTCTCAACTTAACTGGAAGTGCCATCTCCGCAATATCAGGAAGAATGTTATCTGGACCATTTACAACTTTTACAGTTTGAGAAAATGTTGTCCAAGCAGTATTCTAAGGAAAATGTATCATGCCTTAATTGAATCGATAATAATGTATGGAATATGCTGTTGGGGCGGTACTTACTTCGCCAACATTGAACCTCTGTTCATAGCACAGAAAAGAATTATAAAGCTAATTATCGTTGTCCTAGAAAGACACCAACACTTTGTCTATTTCGTCAACTAAATTTACTTCCTCTAAGATATCCATATGTCTACAAGGTTCTGAAAATGTTTTTCATTCGTAGTAACAGTTTTCATAGTCGCATAACACATGTATACAATACAAGAAGTCCAAACGTCTTTACTATGATTCGATGCAACACTGAAAGATTTAGAAGATTTTATCTTTATATGGCTCCATATTTTTTTTCATAAGCTACCAAGAAACATTAAATGACTCGCTATTGGGCAGAAACAAAAATTTGCACGGGAAACTCGAACGTGGGTTCTTGGCTTGAATAATATAGAGGAATCTTTTTAATACCTTTTATTTTTTGTTTTCTGAATTTAGTCAAATTTAATCACTAATTTTACCATTTTCAATCTGTTGATTCGTTTATATGCACCTAGATTCATTTGTTTTAATATGGAGAATAAATGCTGAGCTCGTAAATTGTAAATGTTATCTAGGATATTGTGGAATTATTTTGTATTTTTTTATATTATTTTGAACACATATTTGTTTAAGCATTATCGTTTAAAATGTAAACGTAACATGCTCCACTACAGAAATTATTTTCTAAAGGGGCCTCTTTATTTTCATATGTATTTAAATTTAAATCTATATTGAATATAAAATTGTAATGAAATAAAGAAATAAATAATAATAATAATAATAATAATAATAATATATATATATATATATATATATATATATATATATATATATATATATATATATATATATATATATATATATATATATATATATATATATATATATATACATATATATATATATATATATATATATATAATATATATATATATATATATATATATATATATATATATATATATATATATATATATATATATATATATATATATATATTATATATATATATATATACATATATATATATATATATATATATATATATATATATATATATATATATATATATATATATATATATATATATATATATATATATATACATATATATATATATATATATATATATATATATATATATATATATATATATATATTTATATATGACATATATATATATATATATATATATATATATATATATATATATATATATATATATATATATATATATATATATATATATATATATATATATATATATATATATATATATATATATATATATATATATATATATATATATATATATATATATATATATATATATATATATATATATATATATATATATATATTAGACTGGTCGTTAAATACTAAATTTTCCGAGACGCCCCCTAGAAAAATTCTTTGTGGTCAAAAAATCATAACGGCATTATTTTTTTTTTTAAATCAAAAGCAAAATCGTCGAAGTTGATTTTTTGAAAAATTCGTGGATTTTTTCAAATATCTCATAAAACATGCAGTTGTCAAAAAAAATCACATAACCATTTTGTAGGAAATTCAATTTTCTACAAAAAATACACAAATCATTTTTTGCCGAAATGTATAGTTTTCATGATATTTTGAAAATGAGCTTGTAAGTTTTCGTAATTTTTAAAATACATTAAAATAAAGATGACGAAAAAGTCCTAACTTTCTTCTTATGCTATAGAATGAAACGTATAAAAAAATAATCGTGACAAAAAAATCAAAATTAGTACTTTTTCGTCGAAATTTTCATCATGTGGTTTTACGAGTTTCGAAGAATTTCAAGTTTTATTTCAAAATATCATCAGGAATATAGGTTTTAGGAAAAAAATGACTTGGACCTTTTTTGTAGAGAATTAAATTTCCTAATTATAGTTTCCATAATTATGTGATTTTTTAATGCAGATGTCAAGCATATTTTATGAGATATTAACGATTTTATCAAAAATCAACTTCGATAATTTTGCGACACGTGTTCTTTTGATTTTAAAAAAAATCATGCGGTTGTGGTTTTTGACCACAAAGAATTTTTCTAGGGGGCGTCTCGGAAAATTTAGTTTTTAACGACCAGTCTAATATATGACCAGATATGTATGAACAATTTGCAGACCATCTTTTTCTTTGCTCCCTCGGCTAATTATGTTCCATTTGACTCGAATATGAACTATATCCAGTTTTATTGAAATCGGAAAATAATTACCCACCGCGCAATGTCGTCGAAGATAAGAAAATTAGCAGAATAATAGGATTTTTTATTTTTATCAGATATAATCATCTTAAAACATAATATATCTCATAATTTCGATTTTTTTATTAATTGCTAATTACTTTACGAATCCAACGAGCCTAAGTATGTAGAAATCGATCTTAGGAAAGCGTTTTTACAATTATAGACGAAACACAAAAAGTCACTTTAGCTCCGAATTAAATACACTATTTTTTCGGCAGACGTTTAAATTTTTTATAAATATGAAATTAATATATCACACTTTATATAAATATGAATTTTTATCGTCATAATTACTACCAAAAATGAGATAAAAACATTTAAATTTGTATGAATAATATTTTTTTACCAAAGCAGCTTTTTCAAAATTTCATAATCCAATTGAAATAGTTGTTATTTTGTTGTCATGGTTTTACAATATGTTTGAATAAATAACAAACTAACAAATGCTACTTTACAGCCTCCGTAATATAAAATAAAAATGGCGTTACTTTTGCTGTCGCTAGACGTTACTTTTGCTGTCAGACTAAAAAGTAAGACTTTAGCTAACTCCCTAGTGGCAGTAAAGTCAAACTTTACAGCAGTTTGCCGAAAAAAACTTATTATGAAAACTTACAATCAAAAAAGAAAAGGCTAACTATATAAAAAATAATGAAAGGAAATACAAAACAATAATACAATGATAAAAATTAGAAAATGTTAAGTAAAAAAAGCTCTATGATGTTTTTCTATGCGATATGTGAACTCACTAGTGTAAAAAAATAACAAATTATAGTTGCTATGATTTTTCATATAATTTTACAAAGTATTTTAAACAACGTAACCATAAAAAATAAAATATGAATTTTGAATGTTTTGTTGTCGATTTATAACTTTATAATTTATAGTAAATATCGATTATATATTAGTATCATAGAAAAAATTGCATTTCCTACGCGAGATAAAAACGTTTTTCGTTCGTAAACATGTCTCAGTCGACGCTAGCGCGTCTCGTGAACAAATGTTTACTCACGAAAAAAACAATGTAGGAAATAGTAGGAAAATATACTATTAATTTTTAAAATAAAAAATTTTTTTAGTTTTGCGGATCAAAATCATAAGTATTTTGAAGAAAATTCGTATCAGTTTGTGTATTTAATCAATTTTTATTTTGTTTGATGCGAATCATTTCCAAAATTCTTCGTTTGTTTAAATTTTTTTCTTTATCCAAAATTTTAAAATTTTGAAGGGGTAGATCTGTACTGCAGCTTTTCTTATGGTTGAATGCACTGATATTTTCATTATTTGGTTTTTTTGCGTCGTTTAGATGTTGCTTTATACGTTTTCCTATATATTGCTGTGTTTGGAATATGTAAGATTTACCACATTCACAATCTGCTTGATAAACTAAATTGGATTCAATATTCATAGGTACTTTATCTTTTAATTTTGAAAAAATAGTGTTATATAAACTATTATTAACTGTTTCTACAACTTCGAAATTAAAGTTTTTTAACAAGTGTTTTATTTGTTTGAAAAGACTTTTGACATAGGGTATAGTCATGTAAATTTTGTAGTTGTTCATCAATGCTGATTTTGCTAAGATAGTATTTTCATTACTGTAAATTTGTTGATTTACTAATTTACGTATAAAATTTTCTGGATAATTATTTTTTTGGAGAGTTTCAAAAAGCAAATTGAAATTTTTGTAATGCAATTTTGGATCAGATAAGCTCAAGATTTTTTAACCATTAAAGCAACAGTGTTTTTCTTATAAGATAAGGGTAGCCATGAATTAAAGTTCAAGTATCTACCTGACCATGTTTTTTTATGGAACCAATCAGTAATTAGTTTGACATTACTTTGACGATGTATGATGAGGTCTAAAAACGGTAGGCAGCAATTATTTTCTGTTCCAATCGTGAACTGTATATTCCTGTTAAAATTATTAAACTTATTTAGAAAATCTTGTATTCTGTTTTTGGGACAAGCCGTTAGAATGTCGTCCACATATCTAAGAAAAATGGTGGTTTGAAGGTCATATCTTTTAACACAGTTTCTTCAACATATTCCATAATTAGATTAGCACAAGATGGGCTTACAGGAGATCCCATTGGACTACCAAAAATTTGTAGTTTGTTTGTAATTTGTTTTTTATCATATGGACAAATTAAATAAATACAACTTATTTTACAATTTTTTTGAAGTGCTTAGTTTGAGAATAGGGGCACTTCAAAATGCATGAAACATGAAAATTCTACCAATCCGATGTAACTTTGAAATAAAATTACTCAAGCACAAAAATTAAACTGTTCATTATTTTTCGAACATTATCAACAAAAAATTTGAACGACTGAAGTTCGAAAAAATTATGAAAAATCAGAAATCGCGACGCGGCATCTATGTTACAAATCGGGACAGTCCCGACTAAATCGTAAAGCTCCGAATTTCAAATGATAAACTTAACTAAACTAAAATATATAGCCTCTGTGTTTAGTAAAAAAATATTAATTTGGCGTAAATTATACTTGCTGACCGAATTCTTAAATAATTGCCATTTCGTATTTGTCAGTTTAACGAAAAATCCTCGTCCTAAAAAAATCAAATTAAAATAATGGATGTCAAATTTGATCAAAATATGATGTTGTTTGTACTAGGAAGTACAAATAACATCATTTTGTACTTTGGAAGTTTATTCGAAAAAGACGTAACCTTTAGTGAGTCCTAGATATAAGCCCATTTTGGCGATAACTAATATAATAATTGTATCAACGAATAGTATACTCCATATTGAGCGAATAGTATTGTAGACTTCATACTACATATATAATATAACATAATTGAAATTTTTATATATTAAATTATAAAAAAAATTTTAGTTTCTAAACAATGCAAAATATGTAATCATAAACTTGTTTAGTAAATAGCCGAATACAATATTATTTTATGATTTCGGAAATGTCAAAGTTATAACAAGAGATAACTGTGCTAATTTGGCTGCATACAATATTATAATAAAATTATTACAATACAATACAAACATTCTATAACATAGATCTATTTTTAAAATCAAACAAGAAACCATTTCAAATATGATTACAAAATTTCTATTTTCACTTAGGTGAATGGCAAATATTTTTCTTAAAATAATAGCGTAATCAAGAAACCTCCTAAATTTACAACACAAAGTGGGTACCCAAAAAACCTTATTAATTCTTTTAATGCTAAGAAACCAAAGAAAAAAAGTCGGACAAGTGCGAATAAAATTCGCTGGCCAAGGGTTCCGTGAATGTAAAAGAACACAATATCAAAAATAAATGACATAAAGTTATGTTGTAAAGTCTTTATATCGCCAGACTATGGACGCATAACAGAATAAATGTTTAATCGTAAACGTCAATAGTAAATGTCAATCACATCTACATTGATCAAAAATGTTACTTGAGGTTAAATCTTATCCATAGCTGTTTATGTTAGCTAAAGAAATATTTAACCAGTATTTCAATGGTCTAAATTGGGAATATTTGTTCTATAAATCAGCGTCGAAATATAGGGTGGTATACATACACTTAAAATAGCACTTTTTTCATCAATAACTAAAAAACTGTGCATCGCAGAATTCTAAAAAATGTTGCAATGTTTCTTAAATTAAGTGTTCTTCCAAATGACATCCCACTCGTTTGGTTACAATAAAGTTTTTTTTTACCCTCTCCACACCCATCCCCATCCCCCTTTTCGTTCAAAATATAGCAAACTTCCTGTCTCTATGAATTTTTTTAATTTTTTCTGTCTATCAGTGTCGAAACGTAGGGGGAGGAACGGTCTGGAATTTACACATTTTTTAGAATAACTCAAAAACTGTGTACCGCAAAATTCTAAAAACAATTGCAATGTTTTGGAAATTTTGTGCTCTTTCAAATGATATCCCACTCGCTTGGGCCAAAAAAAGTTTTTTTTACCCTCCCCACACCCTTCCCCTAAACACACAGAAATATAATTATTTGAGAGTTCGCTATAATTTTCGTTCAAAATATAGCAAATTTCCTGTCTCTATGAATTTTTTCAATTTTTTCTGTCAATCAGTGTCGAAACGTAGGGGGGGGGGGGGGAACGGTCTGGAATGTGCACATTTTTTAGAATAACTCAAAAACGGTGTACCAGAAAATTCTAAAAATAATTGCAATGTTTTGGAAATTTGGTGCTCTTTCAAATGATACCCCACTCGCTTGGGTCAAAAAAAGTTTTTTTTTACCCTCTTTACACCCTTCCCCTAAACACACAGAAATATAATTATTTGAGATTTCGCTATAATTTTCGTTCAAAATATAGCAAATTTCCTGTCTCTATGAATTTTTTCAATTTTTTCTGTCAATCAGTGTCGCAACGTAGGGGGGGGGAACGGTCTGGAATGTGCACATTTTTTAGAATAACTCAAAAACTGTGTACCGGAAAATTCTAAAAACAATTGCAATATTTTGGAAATTTGGTGCTCTTTCAAATGATACCCCACTCGCTTGGGTCAAAAAAAGTTTTTTTTTACCCTCCTTACACCCTTCCCCTAAACACACAGAAATATAATTATTTGAGAGTTGGCTATAATTTTCGTTCAAAATATAGCAAATTTCCTGTCTCTGTGAATTTTTTCAATTTTTTCTGTCAATCAGTGTCGAAACGTAGGGGGGGGGAACGGTCTGGAATGTGCACATTTTTTAAAATAACTCAAAAACTGTGTACCACAAAATTCTAAAAAAAATTGCAAAGTTTCTGAGATTTGGTCCTCTTTCAAATGACACCCCACTCGCTTGGGTCAAAAAAGTTTTTTTCACCCTTCCCCACCCCAATCCCTTAAAAACACAAAAATATAATTATTTGAGAGTTCGCTATATTTTTCGTTCAGAGTTTATCAAACTTCCTGTCTCTGTGAATTTTTTCAATTTTTTCTGTTTATTAGGCTCGAAATGCAAGGGGGGGGACCAACTTTTTGTGTCACTTTAGTGATAATAATTCAAAAACTATGCATTGCAAAATTCTAAAAAAACTGACAATATTTCTAAAATCAAGTGCTCTTTCAAATGACACCCCACATGACCTGGTCTTAAATGATGTTTTTACCCCTTAACATTCGCACCCCTTTAATAAATATAGTTATGAGTGTCTGCCACTTTTCTATATTTTTCATTAAAAACCTTCTCAATTTTCTATCATTCCAAAGATATTTCAAGATTTTCGATGAAGTAGGGTCGGAGTTAATCGGGGCAATAAAACATCCCGAAAACGTCATTTTTCAAAATTATACAAAAAATGGTGAGGTGTAAAATTCCAAAATATATTTTTAAATAATGCTGAAATGAAGCCCTTTCATATGATACCCTACTCGTCTCGCTAAAAAAATGTATGTTTTCAAAGGCTTTACATCGTACCTCCTTAAAACAAACGAACACAACTTTATTTATTTTTTAACCCGCCATCTTGTGTGGATAGGTTAGTTTTATAAGCACCTCAAATTTTAAGTTCATCGGATTAATGGTTCACGAGATAATCGAAATAATGTGAAAAACACGTTGTACTCTTACCAATAGTGTTCCGTATAAAAAACGGAACCCTAAAAAGTAGAATAAAGAAAAGGAAATACCAACCAACTGAATCAACAATTCAAAAACCATTAACTTTAGCAAAAAGAAGGACAAAAACAAAACTTAAGATATGTATTACTAAACGTGAAGAAAATACAGATAGGCAAAGAAAACTAAAACTTATGGAAAACTATTCCTCTTGTAATAAAAATAATTGACCATTAAAACAAATTCATTTAGTAGCTTCTTACGAAAACAAAGGAAAACCATAACAACGATAACAACACAAGTCATGATAAATATAATAGAAAAACTAGAAGTGACTCACATTCACATTAAAAATCAACTTTTCATTCAATTTTACCTTAATAGTTTTTGTATCTTGAGCACGTACAAAATAAACTTATTCTTATGAGCTTTTTGTAGTTTTTTTTTTTCAAGAGAACAAAAGAAGGAAAGAAGCCAGCAAGTGTTTTTAGAATACAATTTCACTCTATATCTTCTATATATAAATTATAAACGATATACTTTGCTGCAGTAGTACCAACAAAATTATGAGAAATCTCATTATAAGTTTTTGCTTACCTTTACGGTTATTTAATATAGACATATTGCGATAAGGATGTTTTGAGTGGAACAGGTAATGAACAAATATTGGTAATTTTTTCATTTTATGGGAAGTGTAAATTAGTTCTTGTCGGAAGACGGTAGGTATCAATAAAAAATTGATGTTATCAAGATTCAAGATGTCGTATCATGTATTTAGTTAGAAGATTACTGTAGTCTAGATTCTAGAACAGTTTTATTTGCTTTCCGAGTTTTCAAATATATCAACTGATAACATGTGGTCAATCTCCCAAAAAGATAGAGAGAGAGAGAGATATATTAATAAAAATTTTGCAGTTTAACCGATGAAAAGAGGTGCTAATTTGTGAGATAATGAGACAGACGAGAAGTTTCGATAATACCATACGTTAATGGTAAGGTAATTAAAAGCCGAAGCTATAATGACCATGATATTCAGTTTTGTCTGCGGACAATGGTGGTGCGAAATTTATTTAGTCTAGATACAAAATGCAATTCTCAAATATGTAACTGCGCAATACTAATATCATAATAGAAGTCATTCTATTAAAACACTTTATCCTGCACAGTCCTTATGAACAACATTACGCAAATCGCGTATATATCCTTTTTGATCTTCGTGGTCAAAAAGTAACAGTTCCCTTTGCTTATGAAAACAATGCTACAGGCTTAAGGGATGGATAACATTAGACAAATCAATGATCCGTTCTGAAAGGATCGTTCATTGACGTCCATTGATTTAAACACATCTGTCATCGTTCAGTCGATCGCTTGAAAAAAAAACGTAAATGTTTATGACAAAAATGCGATTTTATTCGAGTCTATACAGTTAATGAAATCAATCCTCATGAAATCAAAACTATAGCACCTTTTTGTGTACGGTTAACTGTTTGACAAAAATGCAGAGGATCTTGATGAAACATTGGTATACGATCCACGTTAACCCAAAAATGAAAGATCTTGATTCATTTCAAAATTGTACAAAATGGCGGGAGGTATTCCGAACATTATTTCCCAAAAGTGTTACGCCAAACCTTGTTTTCTTATACTTGGGCTAACATGCTTTAGCCAAGCATTGTCTTGTCGCCAACCCACCATATTTGGGGCAATTATGAATTGTTGCCAAACATTGTTTACTCTTAGTTATACCATATTTGGCTCAATAAACTTTAATCATACATTGGCTTTTTGAATTGAGCCATGCTTGGGCCAATATAATCTTTTGCTATTCCTTATGTTCACCAAGTTGAACCATATTTAGGTGCGAAAGAAATTTTTTTGTGAAGGTAAGAGAAACATGCACAAAAGACAAACGGGAACTTTGAATAATTAATTTTAGTAATTCCAAAAAATTATTTTATTTATTTAATTTTTTTGTCTGTCCTTTTTGATGTCTCTTTTTGAAATATTTAAACTTATTTTTTATAATATTAAGAAAATTGTGGAAAATTAATATTATTTTATATATGTAAGCCAAATATTTAAATTTTTTGAGTTCTGATTTTCCTTCATTTAAATTGTATCGTTAAAAAAAATGGCGAATATTTTCATTTTGCAACTTCAAAATACGACCGCAATCTTCATTTGTGTTTTGCAAAAATATTAGTCTAGAAAAGATTCATAACATGTTAGAAGATCCAACCTAGTCATAAAAGTCATACATCAAATATTTGTGTATTTATACTGGAAAGTTCTATGCACATTTTGTATACATGGTTACACAATTTAAAAATGTTATATTAAAAAATATAGGTATGAAGTTAGCACTCAAATACTTTTAAACTTCAATTTAAAATATACACTAAGATATTGAAGAAAAAAACTTTAAAATTGGTAAAAGATGTGCACGAAATGTTCATAGACTCGTGCACCATGCACAGAGTGTTTGTCGGGTATTTTAATCATTTAGTACTAAAGTTTTAATGTAAACTAATTTATTCATCATTGTTGTTTCTCTGTCAAAATATTATCATTCAATTTTGACAGTTCTTTGGTTGTAAACGTGTTTTTGAAATCATACTGTTTAATTGTATTGTGTGTGCTTACATTTATTATAAACAATAGTAATAACTAGGAGGGCCCGGCGTGCTTCGCTACGCTTATAAATAAAGTTTTTGCGTAGACATTTTGTTTATGTAGAAGCAATGATTTCAAAAAGTGGTAATGAGATATGCTAGCATATAATTTTCGATTTTTCTTTTTAAATATATGAATGAAAAATAATCAGAACTCTAGCTGATCAGTTCGGATATATGAAAAATTAGCGATCAAAAAAGTTAGAGATCAAATAAGCTTACTTGAAAACATATTTGATCGCTAATTTTTCATATATCCGAACTGATCAGCTAGAGTTCTGATTATTTTTCATTTATATATTTAAAAAGAAAAATCGAAAATAATATGCTAGCATTTCTCATTACCACTTTTTGAAATCATTGCTTCTACGTCAAAAAAATGTCTACGCAAAAACTTTATTTATAAGCGTAGCGAAGCACGCCGGGCCCTCCTAGTAACTGAAAATATAAGAAAAATTTGCTGTCTCTAAAAATATTTAAAAACAAAGAAAAATAATACGTTTATTTCCCTCAAAAACATTTCATAAACTAAATTTTTTTATTTCGAAAATCATAAAAATAATAATAACTGGAAATATAAGAAAAATTTGCTGGCTCCAATAATATTTAAAAACAAAGAAAAATAATACGTTTATCCCCCCTAAAAGCATTTCAGAAACTAAAATTTCTTATTGCGAAAATCATAAAATAATAATAACTGAAAATAAAAGAAAAATTTGCTGTCTCTAATAATATATAAAACGCAAGAAAAATAATACGTTTATCCTCCCAAAACCATTTCAATAAACTAAATTTTCTTATTTCGGAAATCATAAAAATAATAATAACTGAAAATATAAGAAAAATTTGCTGTCTCTAAAAATATTTAAAACAAAGAAAAATAATACGTTTATCCCCCCAAAAGCATTTCATAAACTAAATTTTCTTATTTCGAAAATCATAAAAATAATAATAACTGAAAATATAAGAAAAATTTGCTGTCTCTAAAAATATTTAAAACCAAGAAAAAATAATACGTTTATCCCCCCAAAAGTATTTCATAAACTAAATTTTCTTATTTCGAAAATCATAAAAATAATAATAACTGAAAATAAAAGAAAAATTTGTTGTCTCTAATAATATATAAAACGCAAGAAAAATAATACGTTTATCCCCTCCAAAAGCATTTCATAAACTAAATTTTCTTATTTCGAAAATCATAAAAATAATAATAACAGAAAATATAAGAAAAATTTGATGTCTCTAAAAATATTTAAAAACAAAGAAAAATAATACGTTTATCCCCCCAAAAGCATTTCATAAACTAAATTTTCTTATTTCGAAAATCATAAAAATAATAATAACTGAAAATATAAGAAATATTTGCTGTCTCTAATAATATTAAAAACAAAGAAAAATAATACGTTTATCCCCCCCAAAAGCATTTCATAAACTAAATTTTCTTATTTCGAAAATCATAAAAATCAGCGTTGCCATTTAAGAAAAAATAAATGGAGTTTTTAAAAAAAAAATGGGCTTTTTTCGGCTTTTCAGGGTTTCATAAAATTTATATTGTTGTTTTGATTTCAGAATTTATTGTTAGACCAAAAAAAAAAACGTCAACAGATGAAATTATAGATTTTACTAATTCGTTTCTCAGAATTGGGGTATACTGTATAGTGTATATTTATGTTGTTTATATTGATTTTAACGAAGATTATTTACTTCAAACAAAAAATTTGGATTTAAAAAAAAAATTTGGATTTCAAACAAAAAATTGGGATTTTTGGATTTCAAACAAACAATTTTGATTTAAAATTGATTCAAATTTGGATTTCAACCAAAAAGGAGTTTTTGGACCGAAAAAGGAGTTTGGACTTCTCGCGGTCAAAAAGGAGTCAAAAAACTCCAATTGAAGTCAAACGGCAACCATGATAAAAATAATAATAACTGAAAATATAAGAAAAATTTGCTGTCTCTAATAATATTTAAAAACAAAGAAAAATAATACGTTTATCCCCCCAAAAGCATTTCATAAACTAAATTTTCTTACTTCGTTTTTGTCGTTTCGTGTTTTTTTCTCTTAAAGCAGGCTACAGACCTTCAATCAATTTGTCATTCAATTGAAAACGAAAATAAACGAAATAAAATTTAGGGGATTTTTACACTAAATTTTATTTCGTTTGTTTTTGTTTTCGAATTGATTGACAAATTGATTGAAGGTCTGTAGCCTGCTTATCGTTTTTGTGAAAAAAAAAATATATACTTGGGAAATCCCATTTTCATATTGTATGTGGGAGGCCGTTGAATTCAAAAATACATTTTAATTCGTCTATAACTTTTTTATTTATGATCCGAAAGATCCCAAAAATCTTTCAAATCTAAGTTATACTAATATCAGTTAGCAGTGAAAATTTGAAATGAATCAAAATTCGAATAAAAAAGCCTTAGACTGTACAAAGTTTTTATTTAGCGTATTAATATATAAGATAATATTGTAAGCCGTACTTGGCCCAAACGTGTCAAAACAAGTCTGGCACGAGTCGACTCCGATTGTTTTTCCTACCTGGGTTTGGGTAAAAAATAGCGTTTAATATAAGAATTTAAAATGTTTTTACACTTTTAAAGCCTATGTCATCAAGTTATGAAACTTCACATATTTATGATAAATATATCTTCGGTTTTAAAAACCTAAGCATTAAAATCTCAAGACAAATGTCAAAATCTTCCCTCCACTGTTTTAATATTACTCGTAAAATAATGAAAACGTACGTTTACCCTAAATCAAAAAAGATTTCTAGACACACAATTGGTACACCACGGTCAGAGTACCCATCATGTACCCAGCATTTATTGATAGGTTAGAGATTTCATTGACTCTTATCACAACGACTATAGTTGCAATTATTGTGAAAGCTAGTGCATATCTCTTGATCAATAGGAAGCCAAAGAATTGCAGGACTTCAGTGTCTCAGTAGTTATTTGCTTACATCTTTTCGCCTTTTTGCTACCTAATTCATACTATTCAGTCCTTTTTCTTTGGTTTTTTGTGAAAACCTTTTGAGAACCTTCATTTTTTATTTTGAAATTTTGCAAAATATGTATTTTTGATTTTTTTTGGGATGTGTGAATTTATGATTTTTGAGTTGTACTGTAGGTGGAAGCTTGTATGCGACCGGGCCTTGAACCACAGACAACTTTTGTTTCTTACGTAGATTTTTGAATTTTGAATATTTGTGTTTTGGAATCTGCTCGATTATTTATTGCTCATTCATCCAAATATTTTTCTTTTATATTTCTCGATGTTTTTCTGATTGTTGTTTTACTTTATTCGGTCTCTTGTTCTAAGCATTTTTTTCTCTTTCAGCCCAGCTAGTTCAGTCGGTACAGAATGAGACTCTTTATCCCTGTGTTTGAGTTTGATACGCGATACTCACCAAAATTCACTTTTTCAATTTTCATGATGGGTGTAGAATTGAACCTAGAGGCCTGCTCTTCTCATTCTGTCCTGTAATGTTTAAAATATCAACCTGGGAACGCGCACATTTTTTTCTGTTAATTTCATCCAATTTTATCCGCATTACCGAAGATGCAATCGTGCATTCACAAAAAATCCCTTTCATCTTACATTGATAATTGTGATGGAAATGAAGAACACAGTTATCAACCGAATTTAAATTTGCGCATCTAATGATTTTCATATCCGTTTGATAAACTTTTATTTGGTTATTTTAAAGTAACATGCTGCGGTTATTTAGTTATTTTAAATTTGGTTATTTTAAATTAACATTAGACTGAACTATAAAACCTTAATTACAACCAGACTGTCGGTTCATAAAATACCAATATCTCTTCCAGATACATTAACCTTCATCCGGTCTACCGTCTCTTTTATTGCAGCTAATTTAGTCAAAAAGAAGCTGCAGTGATCAGGTAAGTGCTACAGTTTAAGTTTAGTATATTACAGAAAATTCAACAATTGATATTAGTACAAAGAAGCTGACAACACTTGTTTGCTTCAATAATAATGTATTTTTATGTTTATTGTATTTTTATAATTTATGTTTATTGTTTGTTGCAACGCAATTCGAAAATAAGTGGCTCATTCTGAAACTTTTAAAATAAAACATATCTTTTTAATAAAATGTGCTGTGTAGTAGGAATTACAATATGTGTCACAACAAGGCATAAAACCATTTTGACCAATATCACACAACAACATACGTTCTGAGACGTTGATGGACGCAAATATTTGTTTTGTTATTTTTATATAAGTATATATTTTTTTTTAAATGGACAACTAAACAATAAATCTTTTCACATAACAAAATATGAAAAAGGTCAATAATTTATGATAGGATAATGGAAATCAAAATAACACAACTAAAATTATGTTGGTCAATAATCTAGTTAGTCGTTTATCCCTTGAGCATGTGACGCACTGTCTTTTGATTCAGGCAACTGTGGTAAATTGATACTTTACCGATTTTCGCAGTCGATATCGTTCATTATATCCATGCAGAATAATAAGTTCAGTGGTTCTTTTTCCTTCATTTTTTTTATTGTCTTTCGTTTAATTTTTGACATATATACTGGGATAGAGATATTGGTTCGGGGAGTACAAAGGTTTTGAGTAGTCATAACCATTCATTTAAACTTAGTTCGAATGCTAAGAAATGTTTATTAAAATATCCGCGAAATATTTGTCCTTTTGTTGATATTGTGGTATTATCGCGGGAAATGTTTTTTCTTTTGTCCATCAACTTTCCAAGCATAATGATATTTGTTGTGATTGTTTTAGAGCTAACAAAATAAGAGTGAGTGAACGCTGTTATAATATTGTTCCTAAAAAGTGTTTTATCAATTATATAAAAAAATTTCTTTGTGTGTTCTTGTGATAAGACATTATCGTCGTTACTACGTCCAAAAAAGTAGAAAACATTTAAATTTGTATAAATTATATCAAATTTTTTTATCAAAGCAACCGTTCAATTCAAAATTTCATAATCCAATGAAAATATTTGTTTACGCCAAATCACAAAGCAAAAAACAAACTTTTATTACTTACTACACCAAAACAACGTACAACATTTTCCTACCCATATAAACGCTACGTTGTTATTTCACATGTACTTCAAATGATAGATCATAGATGACGCTCATTAAAAACAAAGTGGTTATTAAACTAAATTAATCGACATAATGAGTTTTCGTTTTGCATTGTAAATTGTATAAATTGAAAGAATTTGAGAAGATATTCCTCTCTTCTTCATCAACCATCTAAGGAGCAACTTCAACTTGACGACACCTGCAGGAAAGAACCCAGGAAATCATTTGAAAATAAGTGTCATTAATTTTCTAAGGTTAACCAACAAAAATATGTCACAACGTGGAAAAATATATTGTCAAATCAGTGAAGTTTTATAATCGACAATTAAAATCAATATCAGTAATTACATTCATCTAGTGAAGTTCTTCTAAAAAATAATGACGGTGTATTTCGTGGATCGTGATATTGATCCAGTAAAGTGCTTCAAAATTATATGCCGTCATGCTCGTGATATTGATCCAGTGAAGTGCTTCAAAATTATATACCATCGTACTCGGCATATTCATTTATTGAAGTATTTAAATTTATATACCGTCATGCTCGTGATACTGATCCAGTGAAGTGCTTCAAAATTATATATTGTCATGCTCGTGATATTGTTCCAGTGAAGTGCTTCAAAATTATATACCGTCGTACTCGTCATATTCATTTATTGAAGTATTCAAAATTATATACCATCATGCTCGTCATATTTGTCTATTCAAGTCTTCAATTATATATCATCCAACTCATAATATTCATCCAGTGAGATTCTTTAACTATATACCATCAACTCGTCATATCCAGCTATTTAAGCCTTCAACTTATACATCGTCTTTCAACTCATAGATCATCCAATTCATAATATTCATCCAGTAAGATTCTTCAACTATATACTGTCAAATCGTCATATCCATCTATTTAAGTCTTCAACTCACATATCGTCCCACTCATAATATTCATCCAGTAGAATTTTTCAACTATATTTCACCAGCTTGTCATATTCATATAGTGAAGTTCGCAGATTTACTTATCGTAAACTCGTCATATTACCCAGTGAAGTTCTTCAACTATACATCGTCAACTCGTCATATTCATATAGTCAAACTTGTCATATTATCCAGTGAAGTTCTTCATCTATATACCGTCAACTCGTCATATTCAGATCGTGAAGTTCATCAGATTATCTGCCATCATAGTCGTCATATGCATTGATTAAAGTTTTCAATTATATACCGTCTTAATCATCATATTCATCATTGAAGTTCGGCCAACTCTAATTATCATAATCATCGTCAGATCCATCATATAAGTACGGACAATTATATGTAGTTTCTCATAATGCTCAACTTTGGATCATCAAAGATTCCTCAATCAGTCAATTTCGCCAATTATAGGGTTTACTATCTTTTAATTAATTTCTTAATATTAAAATTGGAATTGTAAATGTTGAAATTAAAAATAATTTGATTAACTAATTTTTCTCTTTTATTACTATACAGTCCACTTAGTTTTCAGTATTATTAGTTATATAGTGTCGATACCCAAGGCATTTAGCTAATAAGGTAGAAAATCTACCAACAATATTTATTATTTTTGTTATCATATTTGAACAAAATTTCAAAATTTCGTAATCCAATCAAAATATTTGTTATTCATAGTTATACAATTTGTTTGAGAAAATTACAAATATTTTGGTCTTGTTGAACATATTTTTTTTGTAACCATAATCGTCATGTTATTTTTACTGACGCCGTAAAAATATGGAAAAAAGGGTGATGCTTTTTTGCAGCCATAAAAAAATGAAGTAACTACATTAAAAAAACGGCGTTATATGTCAAAAATCAATAAAGTGAATTAGCTGAAACTACAATTTTTTTAACAGATAATAAAAATTTGGAGCTGTAGTAGATGGTAATCTTAGTTGGATTTACAAAAAGGAGCGTGGTGTGTGTGTTAGTCTTGGTTCTTTCGACTTTTGGAGTCGTTTGAGTGTCTGTTATTTGTTCATTTCAATCTATTTTCTTATGATACGTTTACGTGTAATTTAGCATTTGTATTCGGCTGAGGAAAGACATAATCGAATTCACAACGCTAGTCGGAAATTAAAAAGCTCATGGCATGCAATTCCTCTAATGTTCCTGGTAGGTATTTCACTATCATGAATGCATAATGTTCATTACATAAGTATTGGAGTAAGCGGGATTGTCACACCCGTAGATGAAATATTAAAAAATTTTCGAATCAAAAAACGTATCCCTACACGCTGGAAAAGAGTGTGATATATTGGCGGACGATGAGGGACCATATCACATCTCCTTTAGACTTGTACATAGAGGCAATGTGGAAAATACTTTATACCCTAGAGAAACTTGGCAACACAAAAATTTCAAAGTGTGCTGTGATACCGTTGAGACATGTTTCGATTAATAGAGAATTGCAGGTGTTGTTTCATTGTGACTATCTGTTATGGTGACACCCACAGAAACGAGTTACACTACAAACGAGAACACGAATACACTTTATCGTGGCGACTTTGCTAAATGATAAAAATAAAAATTCTTTTGTGTTCTGTGTTAGTGGATTATTGAAAACTGACATAGTCGGAATTATAAACATCTCTCTTTTTGTTTTCTTTCTGTACAGACGTTTTATTTGAAAGTGGTTTCAAAAACCCTCCTCGTTCTCTTAAATTTACCAAATAAAGTTCTTGCGCCAGGGCTTAATCCATTTGTCATACAATCGTACTCGCTAAAGACTAAGTTTTCTGAAAAAAAATTGTCTGTAGAAAAATTCAAAAAAATAAATAATATTTTTCAATAAACAAAGCAGTAAAGTTTTCCTATTAAAATCCCAAACTAATTTCTAACTACGTCAAACAAGTTTTCTATCATTATGCCATTGACAACTTAATTAACTTTGTTCGTTTCTGCTTCATTTAAAATTTTAAATTGTTTATGATAGTTTCTGTAATCACAACATCTATCGATTGTAAAACAACAGAATAATTATTTACTAATCAGTAGGATATATTTAATTTAGTTTCTAAAATAGAAGAGAAATTATGAAATAAAACCTACATCTATATTCCCATTTCCCACCCTCTTGAGGATCTAAATTCAATTTGTAAATGTTTCTTAGAATTGAAATCAATTCATCCATAAAATTAATTCAAAACTTATTTCAATTAATTTGATTAAATTAAGTTGTTAATTATTTATTTTGCTTGGATGTTTACGTTAGAGTTAAACATGTATAAGTTATAAAGTTGTTCGTCTAACAATGAAGATATTTGTAGCTACATACTTTTGAATCTCTTCTCCACTCAAACAATACATCACTTCCTAAAAGCAACATTCGTTCTATATATATAATATATACCATTATTAAACTATTTATTTAGTTTTATATTTCAATATCCTTTTCAGTCATTCATCTATCATCTTGTCTTAATAGAATAAAACTAAATACTAAAAGTACATATCACATAGATCTAAAAAAAATATTCGACATTTGAAATAACAAAGAAAAGAAAAACTTAAAGAAAATGAAAATATGTTTTTCTTCGTGAGGATGAAAAATAATTGTCTGTATTATTTTATTGTCTATGGTTTCTGTTAGTAGTCTGTCTCTATTAGATAATCGTAAATCTATTAATATTTAACCGAGAAAATAAGAAGAAGAAAATTAAGAAAAATATTTACACAAAAAGTAAAGAAAATATTTTTTTTTAAACACAAACAGAATCAAATATCGGTTCATAATAATTGAGTGAATTTATTTTTGTTTTGTAAGTTGATAAACTTAGACTTGCTTACACCCTAACATGTATTGTATTGTATTTCATTTTCAAATTAAACAAAATTATATAAACTGCAAGATTTTATTAAGAGTTTAGCAATGGATCTAACCATTATGTAATTTAGAATTCTAAGACACTAGAAATGAATGTATTCAATTGAATAGAATGAAAAATTGCTTTGAAAAGTGAAAGATCCGTAACAAAAGTTTTATCTCAATTCCGGTCGGTTCGGGGAATCGAACCGGCGTCCCTCTGATCAAAGTTTATATGGTCAACCATTTAACCAACTCGACCAGCGACGAGATCTCGTCGCTGGTCGAGTTGGTTAAATGGTTGACCATATAAACTTTGATCAGAGGGACGCCGGTTCGATTCCCCGAACCGACCGGAATTGAGATAAAACTTTTGTTACGGATCTTTCACTTTTCAAAGCAATTTTTCATTCTATTCAATTGAATACATTCATTTCTAGTGTCTTAGAATTCTATATAAACTGCCTACGGTGGTTTGATAAACTTTTAATTGTGATAAATAAAAGTTATGTTGAGGGGGATTTCTGTATTTTGTGCAAAATCTTTTTTCTCCTCTCAAAAATATCACAAACATTTGAAACGTGTGATAAAGAACTGCCTTCAGTAACACTCAGTAGGGCTGGGATGATTTAATATGAAAACCATATGTCTTTGTTATACTTAAAAAGTTGTATAAATAACGAATTAAAATCAAATTAGGACTTCCGGCAGTTTTGGCAGAGACTTTTAATGTTGTGATTTTGCTTAAAAGTTTACTTATTATAAGTTATCCGTTGAGAAAGTTAATCAATTTGATCAGGAGAATAAACATGGTAGTCTGGCGTGGTTTTTATTCGATTGTAAATGGCCAGAAAACCTAGAATCGTTTATTTGCTACCAGCTTCGCCATCTCCACGGCAATAAATAAAAATGTTCAACAAACATAATTTTACTCCTCGTGATTTTTTGTTTGTAAATAGTAATTTAATAACATTGTTGTACTTCGTTTAAGTAAATCACATATTAACAGCTAAGAAAAAATTTATGCCACTTAAATTTATGTTTTATTCAAAACAAAAATTATTTTCGTGCAAAACGCAAACAAATAATTGATACTTTTATTTTTTAAGTAACAGTAGAGTAATTGTACTAAATTGTGTGGAAAAAAAATTACTTTGATTAATGTGGCTATTTTGGCTTTGTAAATATTTATGAAAATTTTATTTAGCAAATAATTTATTTTATCGGAATTCGAAATAGTCATTATATACTTAAATTATTTAATGCCTGTAATTAAGCTTTTGTTTTTCAATTATAAACTTTTACAGTTTTTCAATTTCGTTTAAAATTGTTGTATTTTTATATGTACAACAATCTTATCCAATACGCAAAGGATTTTCTGCAGGACTTTTGATATGGAATGTGTATATATGGGTCAAAATCAGGGAAGTGAGCATTTTGCTTCTGACAAAGTTTTTGCTTAAATAATAACATGATGTTACTACAATATGTATTTAAATATATTGATGTGGTACATATGCATATGCCCTTTGCATACTTTTTTTTAACGGCGTTCATACTCCAGGCTAATCAGCTTTGAATATTCACCACGGTCATTCGCAACAGCGACATAATTACCATGGCAGCCGATTTTTTAATGTCGTTTATTACGTTAGTCTCCCATTGTAGTCGTGGTCTACCTCGTGATCGCCCACTTCCTGGGGTACTAATGTACATTTTTCTAATCATTCCAGACTGTGAATCGGCTCGTAGAACATGCCCAAGCCAAGCAATCCTATTAGATCGGATACAACTTATTATATCAGGACCCTCAAGAAGGTCTCTGATCTCAAAGTTATATCGGGTTCTATACTCTCCACCATCTGTGTTGAGCGGACCAAAAGTGTAGCGCGGGATCTTACGCTCAAATACAGATAAATGCGATTCGTCGTTTTGTGTAAGGATCCACGTTTGTGACCCATACATCACAACCGGTCAAATCAATGTCTTGTATAACTTGAGCTTGGTGTTACTTGATACATACGGTGATCCAAGGAGAGAAATTAATTGAATAGAAAGTTCGATTACCTGCAGCGATTTGAGCTTTTATATCTGTAAGTATGCTGTTGTTTGAGCCAAGCATTGATCCTAAATATTTAAATGATTCAACTCCTTCAATTCGTTCATCGCCGCACATCAAATCTTTCTTCTCAGTCTCTCTTGAAACATTCATATGTTTGGTTTTATTGTAGTTTTTTTTTTTTTTTATTGGAGGGCCTTGAGACTTACAGTTCAAGTAGCACTGCGACCTGAAGGTATATTGTGCTTACCCTGATTGTGTTATTAGTTGGTCATCGTCTGTGCCGTTACTGGTTATATTCTGTCATCCAGGTTGAGACTTTTAATAAAATTAATTAGCACAATTCAATAGCTCAACGTCACTCCGTTTTGTGGTAATGGAAGTGTTACTCTTCTATGACCAAGTTGGTTGTCTCTGTGCCAAGAGAGTTCAGGACAGCTGCAGATGACGTGTTCCATCGTTTCCACGTCCGAGTATCAGAATCTACACCTGTCGGAAACAACAAGGCCCATTTTGTTAAGATGGTGGTTTAAAGGACCATGGCCAGTAACGTTAAAATTCTTAGAGACGCTCTGTTTAAGTCGATTGTTTTAAAGGGTGAAACAGGGAGGTTACCTGGAAACTTCTTGGAGTGTACAAGTCCCTTTTTGCTTCTCCATAATTTAGCATTTTGTTTCTGTTCCCATGTTTTGATTGTGCTTTTGAGCGAACTCTTGGCCATTCCGAAGCATGGTTCCCGTCCAAAAAAATTTTTATTGGCACCTTTCTTTGCTAAAGCGTCAGCGATAGCATTTCCTTGCATTCCTGTGTAATTTTTCTAGCACCACTCTCAATCGACTTGAAAATCTCACTCATAACAGCTTCACTTCGGCCAAGGATGACAACATCATTAACGTAAGCAATCATCTGTACTGAGTTTATTGACAAGATATTGTTATTAATCGGTAGTTTCTTTTGAGGGCACACATATTCCAAGGCTAAATTAAAAAGTAAAGGAGAGATAGCATCACCTTGTCTTAAGCCGGAGTCGACTTTAAAAAATTTTGATATTTCGTTCTCTACTCGTACACAGCATTGAGAGTTCTGTACTGTCATTTTGCATAGTGATACCAGTTTACCAGGAATTCTCATTGACACCAGAGCAGACCATAGAGTCTCTGGTTCGAGAGAGTCGTAGGGGGAAGTGGGGATGGTATAAACAGTTTTTACTTAAAGCTCAATAACTTTAAAACCATAAAACATTTTTACTTAAAAACTGTTTCATTGTAAAATTTCATATCTTTACTACAAAAAACTATTTTTTTTAATTACGTAACTAAACATTAAGTATAAAATTTTGAATTTCAAAAAATTTATGTTTCTCGTTTAAAGTATCCCCACTGGTGGGGCACTTATAAACAATGAGCATTTTTGTATGGGGCACATATAAACACCCAAAAAACACCACAATAAAATTCATAAAGTACCTTTTTTAAAATTTTTTATTATTTATTGTGCTTCAAACAATATATATAAGCATATAACATATATATTTCTTTAAAAAAAAACAATATTTTTCGATTGTTGTAAAACCTCAATAAATTCAGGTAGAAAATTATAAAGAAAAAAGCAAAAATTCAATCTTATCGTATGTTTAGGTTTTGCAAATCAATATCAAAAGTGAAACGGGAAACCACACGTATACCATATAACCATACCATGCTTCACATATAAACGCGTTTATACTATCAAAATTTTTTTTGTTTATATGTGCCCCACGTGGCGATTTTAGGGTTATGTTTTGAAAAAATATTCCAAGATCTAAAATTTGGCTAAAACAAAGAAATATTATGTTTCTTGAATATTTCAGCTATCAAAACATGTTGGAATATTTTTAAACATATGATGGTAAAAAAAGTTATTCGAGTTTTACAAAAAAAAAAAAATTTACTTTTGGGTTGCCGAAACACCTATTCACCAATAACTTTTGAACAAGACTGACTTCAGCTGTCAAATTCTCCTGGTGTGTGTAGTCGATCGAAGCGACATCTGTGATATTTTTGTCGAATTTTTTGATTGATGTTTTGTGAGGGAAATTAAAACTTTTTACAGTTGCCCCATGTTTATACTATCCCCACTTCTCCCTAGGCCTGCCTGAAATCAATGAAAAGTTGGTGCACAGGTATGTTGAACTCTCGGCACTTTTCCAAAATCATCCTTATCGAGAAAAGTGCATCGGCGGTACCTCGGCCCCGCCGGAAACCACACTGATATTCTCCAAACAGTTGTTCAGAAAAAAGATTGATTTTTGGTAGCAAAATTTAGGAAAAGATTTTATATGCTGTGCAAAGGAGAGCGATTCCTCTGTAGTTTGCACGTTGTAGGCGATTATCTTTTTTATGGATTGGTATCAGCATAGCTGTGGTCCAGTCCTGTGGCATGGTTTCAGTCCTCCAGATCATTTGAACAAGCTCAAACAATCTTAAGGATAGAGTTTCGCCACCATGTACAGTCATTTCGGATGTTATATCGTCGATACCAGGTGCTTTATTGCGTTTTAATTTTGACAGCGCCGCTTCGAATTTTTCTTTGGTTGGTTCGTCTACATGTACCTTTGACGCACGAATAAGCTTTGCTCGTCACTTAAGTTGAGAAGATTCTCAAAATAAGCGGCCCAAGTATCTAAAATATTTTTAAGGTCTACTTGTAGCTCCCCATCTTCGTTTTGAATAGCAGTCAATCTAGATTGAGGGCCCTTCTTCAAGGTTTTAACTTGTTGAAAGAAGTTACGTGATTGATGTTCCTTATTGAAGCTTTCAATCTCCTCACACTGTCTCTTCCACCATTCTCTCTTCGTTCATCTACAACGCTTTGTAACGGCTAGTCTTGCCAGTTTATAGTTCTTCTTCGTGGACCTGGTGTTGCGTCCTTGTAGACACTTCAAATAGCAATCTCTTTTGTATTGAATAGCATCAAGGCATGCTTGATCCATCCATGGCTTCTGGGAACGGTTCTGTGGTCGTCCAAGTATTCCCTCAGCAGCGCTTAAAACAGCATCTTTGAGCAAATATCATGACTTATTGACGTCTCCATAATGTTTTTTGATTTATCCAATGTTTCGGCAATATGGTTTTGATATCTCCCTTCCGTTTCAGCATTTTTTAATGATGAGATGTTAAAACGTTTCCGTTGATTGAATTTTGGAATGCCTGGATTTGGGAAGTGGAACCTTATCGTTGCACATACAAAGAAGCGGCCTCTTTAAATGTATGAACCTCTAAAGGATCGCACATCCAGAACGCTCGAAAAGAAACGTGCTGCTACTAGAACGTGATCAACTTGATTTCGAACGTTTCCATTCGGTGAGACCCAAGTCTGCTTATGAATCGATCAATGCGGAAAGAACGTACTGGCAATTCTCAAATTATTTGATAATGCAAACTCAGTCATTCTCTCACCATTATCATTCGAATTCAAATGCAAGCTGTTGGGACTCACCACATTTCCATAAGAGATATCTCTTCCAACCTGTCCATTAAAGTCACCAACAACCATAATGAAGTCGCGTGTTGGTGTTTGTGTCATAACCTCTTCCAGAGCTATGTCGAAATTATCCTTCTCGTCGACGGTCTTAGCTTCAGTAGGTGCATGCACGGCAATAAGAGAAATATTGTTATATGTACCGCGTACACGTAGGTAGCAGATCCTCTCACTGACCGGGATGAATTTCATCACGGCTTCTTGTATGCATGCACCAACAAGAAAGCCAGTTCCAAATTCTCTTCGAGAAGGATGACCACTACAGTATAGAGAGTGACTATGCAAATCTTGTTTTCCGATTATCGGCTGTCTAATTTCTTGTAGCAATAATATCCATCCTATACCTCTCAGCCTCTGTTTCTAGACTTATAAGAGCGTCAGAGCGCTCAGGTTGCGAACTTTCTACGTTCCGGTTCTGCATATTAAGGTCACCAGAAACAACCTTTTTTACACGTTTATATAGCGAGCCGCTTGATTCAAGACAGACGCCCGCTCCAAGCCGTCCCTGACATGGAGAACAGGCGTTTGGTTCGTATTGGTTGTAAGGCGCCAATTCGCCGTGATCTAGCGTCATTGACTAAGCAGTTTTTACTCTGTTTGTCACCAATGCAGCAACCTAATTCTGTCAGCATTACCCAGGCAGCACGGCGCGGACGTCGAATTTCGGATTTCACTACCCAGTTAAAGGTTAAATGTTTACGAAATAAAATAAAGTATGCTTTCTTTGAAACTCATATGATGACATAGAACCCAGATGAGCGGGTAGGATTGGATAGAACCAATGGCCGATGCTGGTATTGATCCATATACTTTTCATGTTGAACCGGTTCAAACAATTGTTGCAGAAGTTTCAAGGAAAGTTAAAGAAACTGGGATGAAGGTTGGTTTAGCTTTAAAACCAAGCACTCCGGTTGAGCTTGTGAAAAAATACTTTCCCTTAGCTGATATGATTTTGATTATGACCTATGAACCCAGATTTGATGGTCAAAAATTTATGAGTGATATTATGCCAAAAGTGGAATGGCCACGTGAAAATTACCCCAACATTAGATATAGAGGTTGATGGAGGATTTGGACCAGAAACAATTAATGAGTGTGCTAAAGCTGGAGCAAATATGATTGTTGCTGGTACAACAATTATACGGGCTACTAATCAAAAAACGTAATATCACTTTTAAAAACTCTACAGTAGTTTACACTAGTATCATAAATATGTTATTGTTCCTAATTTTAAGATGATTTTTGTTAACTTGGGTTGGATATAGATTTAAATATGGATATGGATATGGAGGTGGATATGAATATGGATGTGGATATGGATATGTATATGGATGTGGGGATGGATATGGATGTGGATATGGATAAAGATAAAGATAAGGACATATTTTAAATAAACTTTTATTTATTATAAAATATATAAAAGAAAATTTAGTCAATACTGGCACTTTAGATAATTAAAAAATTAAAGATTTAATCAACTTAATTCGAACTATTTTAAAACAAAATTATTTTACCTTTGATGATAAGTTTTTTATTCAAGATAAAGGTCTTGCAATGGGTTCTCCTTTAAGTGGACTACTAGCTGATATCTCCTTAAATAATTTTGAGAACAAATTCATATTTTCAAATTTAAACATACAACAAAATCTATTAATTTCATATTCAATATATGTAGATGATACCTTCATTTTGTTTAATGGAACTTCTCGACAAATACAAAATTTTAATAATTACATGAATAGTATCCATCCAAATATAAAATTTACCCTTGAAATTGAAGACAATAATTCAATAAATTTTTTAGATTTAATCATTTTAAAAATTAATAATCAATTTTAATATAAAACTAGTATAACAATACATAATACATCACATCATCTAGAATCACAAAAAGCTGCAGCATATAATTCTCTCATATATCGTTTTCTAAATATACCACTATATATTTCAAATTTTCAAGATGAATTAAATACAATCAAATTTATTGCTTCAGATAAAGGTTATGATTCAAAATTTATTGATAAGTTATTTTATCCACGACTACTAAGGAATATATGTTTTCCATGCGTATGTCTTCCATTGTAATTGTATTCATTCCACAACTAGTGAATTTGATTAAAATTCTTTAACAGTTCTATAGTTTATTAAATATTCCCCTTATAAATTAAACAACAAACTTGTTTTGGTTTTCGCTATCTTTGATGTGTTTATTTCAATATGGCGATACAAATTTTTGCATGAAAACTGGAAATTAAACGAAATATTTTACATTCGTGGATAAAATAGCATCTTGTATTCACTTAGGATGATGGCAATTCTTCACTCGGATGATTCCCTCCACTCGCTACGCTCGTTTCGGGAAAATTCATCCTCGTGAAGAATTGCCTTCATTCTAAGCTCATATAAGAATCTACTATTCTAAATGTTTAAATAATTTAAAAAGTTCAAATAATAATGATACAAGCATCAAATATATTTCAATGGAATGTACTAACTTATTACCAAATATCATTAGAAATCATTTAAAAAAACACAATTATTCGATATCATTTAGAACCAAAAATAATTTATATAAAATTTCAAAACGAAAATCTAACATCAATTTGAAATCATGTTCCGGAATTTATAGAATCAAATGTGATACCTGTGACAAATTTTATATAGGGCAAACAGGAAGAAGTTTTTTAGAAAGATTCAAAGAACATATTCCAATGAACAAAAATAAACAAAATTTAAAGTCACTTTTTGCAAATCATTTAAATGATAATAACCATAACTACACCAGTTTCGAAAAAAATTTAGAACCTTTGCATTTATGTAACAAAGGTTTTATAATAGATTCTTTAGAAGAGTTTGAAATTTATAAAGCTTTCAAAAAATTTCCAAATTGAATTTTAAACGACCAACTATTATTTAATTCAAATATCTTGTATAATTCAATTTTGTAAATTTCCATTCAAAAAACTCAATTCATTTATATTTCATTCATAATATTTTGATCAACATATCATATTTTTCCTAATAACAAGTAAATTTTATATGTGTACAAATTACATTGATCTCTTGTCATTAAACGCCCAAAATTAGGGGTTTTAAAAATAAGATACTGTCTACGAGTTTTCGCATTTGTTTTGTACTTCTCTCGTTTCAGATTAACTTTCAAATAATGCATTGTACATTTGGAATTCGATGAAAAATAAATTTATACTTTGTAAACCTAATTGTGTCAACCATCGGGACTATTTATTTATATAGTTTTTATTTTTAAGTTTTAGTTTATAAATGTACATACATTTTTGTAGCTTGGTATGTTTATTTAAAATTTTAGCTTAAATAGTTATCTGAAATGTTTTTATTCTCGCAGTATCCAATTTGCTTATCAAAATGTATCATTTCTTTGGCTTGGTACTTTTACGTTGTGTGTTAAACCCTAAAACTAAGCTCCTGATTTAATTCCTTTGACGTTCTTGCCGCTGAAATGTACGTGTGATAAGATATCATTTCTTTTTATTTGTTTTTTTACGTTATGTACCTAACCTCTCTAAAAAACTGTTGTATTTACATTTTTGATGTTTTTTGCTGCTTAATATAGTAACATCGATTGGGATAATTACAATGATCGCTGCATATTTTCCAGGTTCTAGTAAAAGTCACATTCTTGCTAACTATGAAAGTGATATTACTCTACTTACCAGTCTAAGAAACATTCATCGTGAAACTGTGTTAGAAATAAAAAAACTGGTGAGATTCTTTATAATAAAATGCTTTGCAACAATTTTATTATTGAATACCTACGAGAACCTACCTACTATACAAGTAGATCATCTAAGGGTTCCACTTTAGATTTTTTTCTAAGCAATAACAGCTCCTTCCTAACTGATCTGGTTGTCTCTAACGATTTGTCCTCTGACCATCTTCCAGTAGCTTTTGCTATCTTAACAACTATGGTATCCCTAGAAGCCCAACACATCTCGTCTACTGTTATAAAAACGCCAACTGGAAAACCTTTTCTAGCCACATTAATGATAACATCAATCCCTTATCTGATTCCCCCCGTTAACAACATATGCACAACAACTGAAATTGACAACTTAATAGCATAGTTCAGTAACCTACTTAAAGAATCACAGAAAAAATCCATTGCAATGATCAATGTTAATACGGATACACCCAACCATATCACCATAAATGACGAAATCAGGAAACTAATAAGACTTAAAAATATTCGTAGACGTCAATGCCAAAGAAACAAAAATCCGTAGCTTAAAACAGTTGTAAACCAACTCTTGAAACGAATTAACAATGAGTTTTAATTGTTATAAGAAATTAAAACTGGGAAAATGTTCTCTCCAATATCGATAAATATCGCAATGTGAACAAAATGTGGAAACAAACAAAAATTCTTCGGAAAAAAACAAAGATCCATTCCTGTTCTACGTTTGCCAGGAAATAGTGCAAGCGATCACGAAACAGCTCTACTAACAAACAAAGAGAAAGTAAATGCATTTGCAAGCCATTTTTCTAAAATTCAAAAGATTTCTATTGCTAACAAGGACACCTACAGGGTTGTACAAACAACACTAAATAAACTTGAAATTAATCAAAACAAACTTTCACCTTTAGAGCTTACTTGTCCCTATGAAATCAAAAGATTCATAAAATCCTTGAAGACAACAAAATCCCCAGGTGAAGATGAAATTAACAATAAAATTGTCAAGAAACTCCCAAAAAAAGCGTTGGTATTTCTTACAAAAGTATTGAACGCCTGCCTTCGGCTTAATTATTTTCCATCAGCGTGAAAACTAGCTAAAGTTATCACTGTTTCTAAGACAAATAAGGACAATACCAGAATAAAAAACTACCGACCCATAAGCTTTCTTAACGTATTAAGCAAACTATTTGAAAGAATAATCCTCCATAGATTACAACAACACTTAATTTTAAACAACATAATCCCAAATCAACAGTTTGATTTTCGAGCAGGCCATTCAACTACACTGAGAGAAATTGTATTCTAATATCAAGTAGAAGCTATTCTCCAATACAGAAACCTTTAGTTGATGAATATTCGAAACTTATCTTCTAGATTATAGAATAACTGGGTGAACCTGAGAGAAGTATCCTTAATTTTATCAATATTGCCATTTTCTAAATTAAGATTAAATTATTCAATTTCACTCAATTATGAAATACTCAATTTAAATCATTTACATTTAGTTTACGATTTTTTACGATATATTTGATAATTTTACGCTTAAAAATAGAATTTAAATAACTCGATGATTTTGTCGTTGCACGTTTTCTCATTTCTAGTAAAATATTTATAATCATTTGTAGAAAAACTATTTCTTGAAAAATTATTTCTAATATAGTTTTATTCTGAGAAAATTACAATCAAATTTTAACTAAATTTTTTAAATTTATAAAACAGATTTTGAGTTAAATAAAATGTGACAATCTAGTTTTTCTTGTTTTATGTAAAGTATAATCAATAATAGTTATTCATCAACAATTTATTATCATTTTTATTTCTTATACTCAAGTGAAGAATGAAGTGATCGAATTTAAACTTTAATTTTGTTAAGTTGATTAAAGAACATTTTTCGTGAGTGGAGAGTTAAACGACAAAATGTATAAATACACATTTTAATCAATCTTGTTCTGTTCTTACTAAACTATACCATAGCCAGGTTCATTTCGTGTAGCCATTTTAAGGAGTAACTTGCAAAATAACCAAAATAATTAACAAAGTGAATTTAAAGTGAATTAGTATTGTGAAAATTGTGTCATGGGCTATTATTTTGAAAACGTACATCGAAAAAAAAACAACTATTTTTTAAAAATCTGAAATTTTGATATTTTGTTGGTATTGACGAAAGGAAAAAAGTAATTTCTGCTTTTATTTTTTGTGTACTCTGAATCGGAGTTATGCGCGGTTGAATTTTGAGGCTTTTTCACGTAGTTTTTGGTAATGATGGCAATGTTTTGTGAATAGGTGCCACAAATTTCATCCGACTTACGTATATTTTTGCAAGTAAAAAGGAAACTAATTGAGTAACTGAAATAAGTAAGTTTAAAATTAATAACTTTTCTCTTTTCCGCTAGGCGGCGCGTAAAACCTTGGTTTACTTCAAAGCTCATATCTCAAAAAGTAGGCTTTTTTTTTTTTGTTTTTCACAAATTTTAAAGTAAACATATGCAGCTATGAAATTGAGAAATAAAAAGTCAGCAATTCAATATGGATTTTTTCTTACGATTTTTTAAAGTTTGGTATATGAAAAATTCACATGTGTTATTTTATTAAGTTAATAATCCTGTACTAAATGTGGATCTAATAAATTAAACATTTCATATTTTAACACCTGCAATAAATTTGAACCATTTTTTGTGTATTTCTGATTGAGAAACAGGTTTTTATTCAGAATAAGAATTGGAGATCCCAATGATCGAAGATTTTGTTATAATTTCAACATCACCAACACTAACATTAGAAAAAAACATTAAAAAAATATTTTTCCTATAAACATTATAATTTAATCAATATTATAAATAAATACATTAAAAAATTAATTTATATATTTTTTTTTGCCCTTAAATTGTAATATTTATGATCATCAGAAAAAGAAAACATTTTGGCAATTATTTTATCGGGTGTAGTGTTATCCGGTAAAAAACAGTGGAATTCTTGAGTTCTTTGTTTTCTTCCAAGAACATTTCGTAGATGTCGGTGAGGGTCCATAACACCAACCGCTTTGATTTCTTAATTTTTGTCGATGCTTCTGTAATAGTAACAACATCTTTAAGGCCAGGCATTGTTCTACTAATTTCCTCTGATAAGAAGTATGTTTGAATTTGTTTTACTATATTTTGTGACAAACTGTGCACTTGTTTGCTTTGAGGCCAACTGTAAGGAACTACTGTTTCCAACAGATCCATGGCGAATTCTACCAGTCGTCTTGATGCATTAAATTCATCCTGGATACGTTGATTTGACCAAAATTTACGTGGTAGAGTTGTCAACAAAAACACTTGTTTTGATTTACAGCTGGCATCTTTAAACTCTTTTTTAAGGTTCATAAGCCATGATGTATATTCACATTCCTCGTTTGGTGATAACACTTTAACTGAATCTACTTGAAATATTCTTTGACTTATTGCCGATGTGACACTTGCAATTTTTTTATAACTTCCTGTTGTAATATGATTTTGTTTGATAGGAGATTCGGCTAACCTTCCAAGAACATTGTTGATATCTTCTAAAATGTCATTAAGTAGTTGAGGAACTGGTGGAGATATAGTATCAACCGAAACTGGTGATGGATCTAAAGATGCTGGAGGTATTTGAATATTTTCGTTCGTTGGAACGTTTTCAACATCCTGATTTATAGAAATAATTTCACTATCGATAGTTTCCGAACATGAAAGCTGCTGTATAGAAAATATTAGTTGCATATGAATTTTTATTCATTTTAATAAAATAATTAAATTTACCTTATTTTTATAGATATAAGTGCGACATGTTTCACATATAAACTGGTCATCACGCAAAGTAAAATTTAGGGTCGCAGCTTTTTGAATAACAGCTGGTGTGACCAGTTTCACATTTTTTGATGTCGCTGATGATTTTTGAGACCGTACAAGTTACAGCACAATTTGAGAGGCATTTCTATTATTATCTTTTCTAAACGTTATGTCTTCTAAATATTTTGGAATATAATTGATTATAAGGCAATCCAATCAATATATATATATACCCTTGAAATAGTTTTGACATAGGTAGAATCAGGTAAAACTAGGTAGGTACAATTTAATATATTTTGATTGGATGCAAGTATAATTTGGTCAAAAACCGTTTGTGGGCGTCATTAGAAATTTTAAATGTTAAAATTATGAGCCTCTAATGAGATTTTAATTAGTAAAAAGGGGCTGAATAGACATTTTTTAAAATGAATTAACATTTTACACACCCTTTTAATAATTTAAATTCCTTTATTTTACCACATAACTTAAATTAATTTTTAATAAGTTTTTAACCATTTAACCGCACAGAAAATGGTTCAAATTTATTGCAGGTGTTAAAATATGAAATGTTTAATTTATTAGATCCACATTTAGTACAGGATTATTAAGTTAATAAAAAAACACATGGGAATTTTTCATATACCAAACTTTAAAAAATCGTAAGAAAAAATCCATATTGAATTGCTGACTTTTTATTTCTCAATTTCATAGCTGCATATGTTTACTTTAAAATTTGTGAAAAACAAAAAAAAAAAAGCCTACTTTTTGAGATATGAGCTTTGAAGTAAACCAAGGTTTTACCGGCCGCCTAGCGGAAAAGAGAAAAGTTATTAATTTTAAACTTACTTATTTCAATTATTCAATTATTTTCCTTTTTACTTGCAAAAATATACGTAGGTCGGATGAAATTTGTGGCACCTATTCACAAAACATTGCCACCATTACCAAAAACTACGTGAAAAAGCCTCAAAATTCAACCGCGCATAACTCCGATTCAGAGTACACAAAAAATAAAAGCAGAAATTACTTTTTTCCTTTTGTCAATGCCAACAATATATCAAAATATCAGATTTTTTAAAATATATATCAGAAAAATATATCAGATTTTTTAAAAATCAAAAATTTAAAAATCAACAAAAAAATGTACGTTTTCAAAATAATAGCCCTCATATATTCAGTGCTTTAAAAAATTATATATAGTGAGTATGGCAAAGTTATTTATTTTAAAAATTCATATAATTTAAAAACTGGTAATAAACTTTTTATCACAATCAAAGATAAACAAGTACATAAATAAATAAAATGCCACAAATGAAAAATTATAATTATTAAATTTCTAGCGAGCTACTGAGTCAGGCGGCGGTGTCGAAGCGCAAGTGTGGATCTACAATTTTCGAATCCAAAGTACCCACAGATCATCATCTTTGTTTCTTCATTTTAATGTTTAGATACGATATTGGTATTTAATTCAAACAAAATAAATGTTAATATTTTTGTAAATATATTTACAGGTGATTTATTACAATCCGAGGAGAAATCATAGTAAATTTTCATTTGGAATTCTCTTGCACAATTGCACACATATAGCAATTATTCAAGCCAATTAAAAAGCAAGGAATATTTTTGGGCGAAAACATGGTTTCAGTTTCAATCTTCAGGTAAAATATTCAACAATTTAAAAAAAAAATTCAAATTACAACAATTTTATTTTATTTTATACAGACATTACGAGCAGGGTACAAGGAAGCAGTACTAATTCGGAGTTGTTCATTCAAGGCGACAGCATTGCAGTCAATAAAACGTGGTTAAGATATATTCACGAACCATTCAAAACTTTAGAAATAAAGAAGCATGCAACTTTAAAAAGAAAAGAAGTCAGTTGAACCGCATTGAAACTCTTCGCGTCGGGGTTTCCAAGCAATTAGATTATTTTACTTCTGCGAGTGAATTTAAACTAGTAAGTTAAAATAATTATCTATAACATAATTTTGGATTTAACTAGTTTAATTTTTATTAAGGTGGACAATTGCAACAAACATTATGATATGTATTTGCAGAAAAAAACGAGTATGCTCAGGACGAAGTGACCAAATTTTTAGAAGTCATTAATCTAATTAAATTCCAAACAAAAATTTTAATATTAAAATTAAAATTAAAAACATTGCGGAAAACGCAGCAGGGAAAATGTAAGCAAAATTAGCCTAATTATAATAATAACGGAAATAATAATCAATATAAAAAGTTCTAAACTGTAACAAAATATTTCAATTTAAATAATACCCGTGTTCCTTTTAGGTAAACTTGCTACCCGAACCAAATTTTAAATGGAACGACTTAAATGTGAGGTGTATTAGATTTTTGATCTACTACAACTCAAATTCTTTCTTACCACACGTTTCCGACATTTTTTTTGACAATAAATTGTTTTGACAATTTTAAAAAATAATATTGCTAAACAACGTAAAAGAAAATTATTAGTTTGACAAAATTTTAAGTTTAAATTTTCTTTTGAGTTTGTTAAATTTAAGAAAATTAATTAAATATTAAAAAATTTCTGTAAATTAAAATTATGATTCATGCAAAATATAAACAATTAAAGAAAGCTGGACAGAAATATGACATTAAGGCTAGAAATTCTAAATTTGTAGAAGCATTTGGGCAAACATATTTGAAATTATTCTCTAAACTGACAAAAACTCTGGCGGTGGATAGAAGCGTAAGTTTATCACGTAGCTTTACCATCATTTGATATGGTTAACTTGAAAACGAAATTTAGTACAAAAGTAAAGGAAAATGTGGTAAATGGAACACACTTAATAATAATTCTCACTAACTACGTAGTTTGAAAGCTAAGCTTTCGTCGACCGTATAGTATCTTAAAAAACTAAATCTTAAAATTAATCAAGTTGTTTTTATTTTAATATTTAGTTTTTTAGATACCACTGTCGATGAAAACTTAGCTTTCGAAATACGTATTTAGCGAAATAAAGCTCAAATTAACAAGAATAAGGCGTATATATTTAAATTTTAATACCTTAAATATTTCGGCAATAATAATATTATTGCTTAAGTATTTTCTTAAAATAAAATTTATTATAATTTTTATTGAAATAAATTATTTAATAATTATCTATATTAACTGAAATAAAACTGAATCTGTAATTTAGAATTTATAGTTTAAAATTATGAAAAAGATGAAAATTCTTTTAATGAATGCCATGTTTTATTATTTATTTTATTTTATTTTATTTTAAGATTATTGATATTTATAAAAATGTGTGTATGTATTTAAACAATAATTGAGCCGTTCACTGCACAACCCGATTAACTCCATAAAACAAAATGTTGAGAAAATTGAGTTTTTTCAAAGGTCAAATAAATTTCGATATTTAGTAGTGTTAATCTCTAATTCAGGAATGTTATTATAAACATAATTTATTTAATTTTGGTTACTAAGTATATCAATTAGCTATTATAGTAGTAATTTAATTAGTATATAATAGATATTATTTGTTTTTAATGTCAGGTTTTTAATAGTCATTTTTTAATGGTCAGACAAATTTTGACTTTTAATGGTGTTTATCTTAATTATTCAGGAAAGTTGTTTTTAACATAGAAAGCTTTGACTATAGCAAGTACTTTGACATTTAAATTTAAAATTTTCCAAAAAGTGAAGTTAGTCGGTCTGTGCAGTGAACGGCACAATTATAATATATATTGTACATATGAATATTTTATATCTATAGAATTATTATTTTATTATTAAAAATAAATTATTAAATAATTAAAAAAATTGTCTGTTTTAATTTATTTTGAGAAGAGTTGCTTTTGAAATTTGCGTATTATTCTTGAAAAAAGAATAATGGATCTCAAATAGATTTAAAATATGCAGCAAAATGATTGCTTTTATTCTCAAATGCAGAAATCAAATTTACTATTTTTGTCTCAGATTATGAATAATTATACTTAGATCAACTTTATTTAAGAACGGGTTTGAGCATATATATCTTTAAACAATTCAAAGGTTAATCACTATTTCTCTTTATCATACTAAAATTATGCTCGACTTTAGAAAAAAATTCCGTTTTCTAATAAATGTATTCTTATATTAAGAATGCTTTTGAATTCCATATGCTTAAAAAGAGAATATATATTCACAAATCTAATCTAAATTTAAAAAGACGAACAATTTTATTAATAATAAATTTATACTATGCTCAAAATGAGAAACCGCATTTACTTCAATTATATTTTAATTGCATAATATTAGAATTTTAAAAATTAACAAATTATCGAGCCCCTATTCTTCATATTAGAATAGGTTGAGAATAGTTATTCTTGGCGCACATTTAAGCAACTTTTATACATGATTTAATACCTATATGGTATAAATTGAGCAGACTTTTTTTTCAGTGTACACACCAGCTACAAAGAATCTGTGACAATATTATGTCTAAACTTAGAAATAAAAATTTCATTGGAATGATTCTCTTTGACATTGAGAAGGCATTTGATAGAGTTTGGCATGACGCACTAACCTACAAAATAATTCGTTTTAAATTTCAAATACCTGATAATAATAATAAAGGCTTTCCTCGAAAACAGACGATTTTTTGTTTCCATAGCATACGAAAAGTCAGAAGTTAAAGCTCTAACATCAGGAGTGCCTCAAGGTGCTGTCCTATCTCCCACACTATACAACATATTTACTGCAGATATCACAGACTATATGACAACAAATTCTAACTATGCCTTCTTTGCTGATGATACCGCTATCTACTCAGCTGCAAATGATATTGAGGAAATAATTCCCAGCCTACAATCTGCTATAGAGAAGCTAATAGAATACTTTAGTAAATGATGTATAAACATAAACTACAGCAAAACTAAAGCCATATATTTTTCAAGGCGGCGTGCCAAAAAATATCTACCAAATTCAACGTCACTCCACGTAAATGAAGTACCAATCACTTGGTCCAACTCTGTTAAATACCTTGGCTTAATTAGTCCTAGATAGACGACTAACTTTTAAGGACCACTTCACGTTTATCATAGAAAAAAGTGAAAAGCAAATTCGTTCACTGTACAGTATGCTTAACAAATGAAAGCTCTCCATCGCCCATAAACAACTCATCTACCTGATTATAATACGACCTACATTGACATACGCGTCACCAGTCTGGTACAATTGTGCTGAAATACACAGAAAAAAGCTCTAGTAATACAAAATCGTTGCCTAAAAATAACTCACGGACTACCTAATGACTAATCAACAGATAATTTACACGAAAAAGCCAAACTCCCTACAATACAAAATTAAATATACAAGATCACGAATAGCTTACAAACTTTAAAAACAAGGTGTGAAAAGTTAGCAGTTGTATGGTAGTTCCCCGCCATTTTGATCAATGTGTCCCAAAAGATGATAACTATCTTCTCACACTAATTGGAACCTTTTCATAAGTTTCATCATAATCACTTCATTATTGTAGGCTGTAGTGTGCCTAAAGACACTGAAAAAACGGTAAAACAAAATTTTTTTTACCGGAAGTGAAAAGCCGGAAGTTGAGTTGCTGTTGTGAACCGTACTAAATGTTTATGTACCAAGTTTCATCCAATTTGATTATCAGGTACAGATGTTATTGAGCTTTCAAAAAAAGGTGCTCGGGGGACCCCCTACCACTTTGTTCACCATCGCTCAAAAATCAATCATTTCCTTGCCATACATATTTGTACCTTTTTCCAAAGTGTCATCAAAATTCATTCACGATCGAATGTTATATGTTCCCAACTAGGGCCGGAAAAAATATCGATATATCGATAAATATTGATAAGTATCGATATATCGAATATCGATATCGGATTATAATATATCGATACATCGATAATATCGATACTAGTGATGGGAACAATCGAATGATTTCAACAATCGAATAAATAGTAATCGACATGTTGTAACAATCGAATAATTATTCGAAGTGTTTTTTTGTCGTCAACAAAGTAGAACACACCACCCCTAGGGTCACAAAACTAAAAAAGTCGTTGGATTTTGGCCACTTCATTTTTCAGTTTAAAAAAAACTTAATAATAAAAAAATTATGTTTCTATTAGGTAAGGATGAATATGTCTATATGCGTATTTTCAGTATTGAGTTAAACGATCTAGTCACATTTTTTAAAAATTAATATCACATGGACTTTCAGTATTTTATTCTAACTTGTTTGGTTAGCACTTTCAAAGTTTAAGTGTAATGGATGAGGCCAATTTATCCAATGGAGTAACACTAGACAATTTTAAATTTAGAGTTTTAAGAGCTCAGAAGTATAGCTAAAAATGCTATATGCTGGTTCATTGGCACTTTTATAAAAATAAATAAACCTATGTTGTAAGCCAGTTACTCATAAAAAGTACTGTATTGTAATAAAACAAGTTTGGCTTCTTTTGTTTGACGAATCAATCATTACATTAGTGAAAACAACAAATTTTGATGTTTTATTGCCACTATGATGTCTTCCAATATTTTAGGACCCAAAACATTCTCAACTTTGCTTCCGTTATTTTTTCCATTAAACTTATTAAATCAGTTATCTGCGTAAAGTAACAACAGATTAACATTATGTGATTTGTCCATTTTATTCATTTGAAAAATATTTATATTGAATACTTGTTTACAGTGAAGGCCTTGCCCGCTTATCTATTCGTAAACTAATCAGCAGTTAATTCGTCTAAAATTACTTTCATCACAAACGGCTATAATTAATCTTTTGGTACAGTGGTAAGGATATCATATCTTAAACCTATAAATCCTACAATCGTTATAGATAAATTTCATAAAACAATATTTCAAAAAAATCTTCAGCAAACACTTTGAGTTTCACACTTGAATGTCTTGATACCTGTTACATCTAAAGTTTAATAAATCAACAGTCATAACTCAACAATAATCAAACTACGCAAAACCAATATATTTAACAGACAAGTTTGTTTAATTTCTCCTACTTAATGAAATCCCAAAAATGTTAAGATTTAACAATAAACTAAAAATTCTAATTAAAATCCCCGTTTTAATTCCGTATAATATTTTTGTCAAAATCAATAAATCCAATTTTTTCAATAACAAAAAAAGTAATTTATTTACAACGGAAAAATATATTTAAATATAAATAAACAACGGATATATACTTCTACAATATGCATAAAATTCTTCTGTTCTTTTTTCCAAAAGTAATTCATTCACTACCAAGAAAAAATACATATTTAAATATAAATAAACAACGCACATGCATATACTTTTACAATTTATTCATTAAATTATTTTACTCCTTTATCTCAAAAAACGAAACAAAATGTTTTCTATAATCTATTTATGACAAATTGAAGTATCCTCAAAAACAAAACACAAAATAAAATTTTTCTTCAAATACTTTTTCATTGATGTAGTATTTTTTATTTCATTGTTATTGTACTACTATACATATAAATATATAAAGCCGATGTTTTAACAACTCGTTTTTAGGACCTAGATTGTGATTTAATTAATTGTTGAATCACTAATTTCCAAATGAATGATAAACAAAACAAAACTACCACGTACCTACGCCTATTATAAAAAATAATGTAAAATTATCATTCCTTGATATTATTGTTCTATTTATAATTTTTCCAAATAATAACTCACATCAATTTTTTCAGCAAAATATTTTTTTGTAGGGATTAAAATACAAAGATACACAACCAAATATTTATCAATAATATATATAAAATAATTCTTCAATTATTCCTTTTAAATTTTCATAAAATATTAAATAACTATAGCTCAAAGCTTTTTAGATTTTTCATTGTATAGTTGAAGTATTTTCAGAAACATTTTGCAAATAATTTTTTAAATCAAGAAAAGAAAACTACCTAAGGACCAAGTTCAACTATTTTTCAACCTCTCGATAACTATTTATTCGATTGTTCCATTCAATTAATAAAAAAATAGTTATTCAAATAAAAACACTTCGAATAAAAAACATTTCGAATAAAAAAACTAGTAGTAAAAACACTTCAAATAAAAAAACACTTCGAATAAAAAAACCTTTCGAATAACAAAACTAGTAGTAAAAACACTTCGAATAAAAAAACCTTTCGAATAACAAAAATAGTAGTAAAAACACTTCGAATAAAAAAATTAGTAATGAAAACACTTCGAATAAAAAAACTAGTAATGAAAACACTTCGAATAAAAAAACTAGTAATGAAAACACTTCGAATAAAAAAACTAGTAATGAAAACACTTCGAATAAAAAAACTAGTAACTATTTTTATTCGAATGAATTTTTTATTCGGTGTCTGTTATGAACAATCGAATAATTCGAAATGTTTCAACAATCGAATAATTCGATTGTTTTTATTCGATTGTTCCCATCACTAATCGATACATTAATAATATCGATATATTGATCTATCGATAATATCGATATAACGATAAAATCGATAGTATCGATATTATCGATAATAACGATAGTATCGATAATATCGATAGTATCGATAGTATTAATAATATCAATAATATCGATAATATCGATAATATCAATAATTTCGACATATCGATATATGGATGTATCGATATATCGATATATCGGTATTATCGATATTATCGATATATCGATAGATCGATATTATCGATATATTGATATTATCGATATATCTATATATCGATATATTGATAGTATCGATATTATCGATAGTATCGATATATCGATATTATCGATAGTATCGATATATCGATATTATCGATAGTATCGATATATCGATATTATCGATAGTATCGATATATCGATATTATCGATAAATCTATATAATCGATATGAACCGTTTTTTTAAGTGGTTTAAGTCCGTTTTTTCATATATTGAGATATTTAAGGATTTGCGTTTGTATTAATATAAAAATATAGGCAAATGTAACTAAATTTTGTGATATTTTTCACACTTTAAACCTATTTAATTATGTAATTCTGTAATTGATCTGTAATCTGTAATTAATCCTGTTTAATGCCGGAAAAAATATCGATATTTATATCGATAATTATTTATCTATCGATATATCGATAATATTGATAATATTGATTAATCGATATGTACACAATATCGAAATATCGATATATCGATAACGTCGATATATCGATAATATAAAATCGATATTCCGACATTATCGACATTCTCGATATATCGATATTATCTATATATCGAAATTATCGATATTATCGATATATAGATATATCGATATTATCGATATATCGATATATCGATATTGATACAAACTATATTAATACGATATTAACACAAACGCAAATTATATTAATACAAACGCAAATCCTTAAATATCTCAATATATGAAAAAACGGACTTAAACCACTTTAAAAAAACGGTTCATATCGATTATATAGATTTATCGATAATATCGATATATCGATAATATCGATATATCGATACTATCGATAATATCGATACATCGATATTATCGATAAATCTCGATATATTGATATGTATCGATAATTATTGATATGTATCGATAATTATCGAATATATCGATATATCGGTTTTATCGATATTTTTTTGATATCCATAATTTTTTAAATATCGCCCAGCCTTTCTTTTAACAAACATAAAAAAAATAGTGGAAAAAACCACCTGTTGTATGGTGGACCCCCCAACCCTTTAACTTTATGTACTCCAAAAGCTTATATAAAATATTTCTCATGTTACTTGAAAGCTTTTACCAACTTTTCATGAAAATCGATCGGAAGTTCTTATGCAGAAATATTGGAAACAGTACTAAAACACTATATACCAAGTTTCCATAAGATCATAAGCCGGGATTAAAAGTTATTCAAGATTTAAACTAAGAGGTGTTCGGGAGACCCCCCCACCATTTTGTCCAAATTTGAAATGAATCCAGATCTACCATTTTTAAGTGAACCTGTATCATTTGCCAAAGTTTCATCAAGATCCTATGCAGAAAGGTCACCACCCAAACACCTACACACCCACCCACACACAGACGTACACCAAAATTTTCATTGGCTATTTAGAGGATGGTCCAAAAGAAAACACAAAATTTGGGGTATGTAAGATTTTTTTTTCTCGATAGATTGCATTACTTCACACAATTTAAAATTGTGGTGAAGTAAAAATTGTTAAATCTGTATTCACATGTCACACTGTGACCTACGTAACAAAACGATTTTGTGACAATTTTAGTAAATGGTCATTTGCTTAGCTTTTAGGGTGTGGTGACCGTATATTGTATAATAAACGTGTATTGAATAAACGGGAAGGCGTCTACTATGCAAAGGCAATTTTTCACAAAAATTATGTTTTCAAAAACATTTTTTTACTTCGTATCAAAAGTTTTAAACAAACTCCATGTGTGAACAACAACCGGAAACAGGAAGAAAACACTTAATCGGATATAACAATTCAAAATTCAAGCTCAGAGGTTGAAGTTACTAAAGATTCAAACCAGTTCTGTATGCCTCTTTCTACTTAGTACAGTTTCATCCAGAAGGTATTCTCAAAAGTTATTATTCGTTCTCGTATGAACACAGACCGTATATTAAAGTTGTAGGTTGTAGTGAGTGACTATACCGAAATGACTCACCAATATACATATTTTAGCATCTACAGAGAGTTTCAAAACATAAAACAAAATTAAATTTGAGGAAAAATTTTTAGCAATTTTCAATTATGCTAAAGTTAAAAAAATTCAAAAAAAATTTACAAAATCATTAACGTAAGATGTTCAACGTCAGACATTTGAATTGTGAATTTTCTATTTTTATGTTACACATTTTAAAAATAAACGTAACTGAATCTAAAATTAATTAATTCGTTATCAGGTCATGGTTAAGTTTAACTCTAAATTCAACATACAAAAAAATGACAAAAACAACATACATGTAATAGTCGAGATTTTTTTTTTTGAATTTTTGGCACTTTGTACGACTAAAAACAACACTAATGAATAAACATTAATTTTATAATAAATATATACACCAACCGCTTCCTATTTATCTTGATGAAAATTAAATAAAAATAAGAAAACGTTAGAGAAAATTAACGGTTTTTTGTTGGTTTAATTTAAATACAATTTAATAAAAGTTTTAATTAAATCAATTTTCTTCTACAATAACGGAACTTCGTGCAAACTTACAAGATAATTTTTCATTTTAAATTTTATGATTTTTAAAGAGATTCTATCTAAGAGTAATTTTTTTTAGATCTTTATCTCAATTAAGTAAAATCACAAGGTTGAATTAATAACTGTTCAACGAGAAAGGAAAAAGAAAAGTTGTGAAGGTGAATGAGTTCTTAGAAGTAACAAGAAATTTTCATTTAACGGACATCTACCTGTCTATATAATTTAATTTTCAAACTTTTTGTAAATCAAAATCAACTATGAATGTCGTTCATGAATTGGATTGGATATAAATGATTAATGGAAAATAAATTCGGTGTCATGTCTTGTTATACTCGAAAATAAAAAAAATTAAATGGGGGAAAAATCAAACCGAAAAACATAATAGAAAACGAATGATTTTTTTTTTAATTTTAAAATATTGTACAATATAAAAGAAGAATAAAACAAATTAAAATTACTGGCTTCTGGTTCGTCAGCGGTTTTAATTTTTTTTTTCTTTTTAACTTGTCTTGTCTTTTGTAAAGATCTACTTTGACTTGTAAATATATTACTACGATTCTACCATAATCGTCTTATTTTAAGATACAAAACATTAAAAATAATCAACATTTTATATGGATATTAAAGATGTCATACGATATTTTTGGGATGTGTGACGTTCACAGTCTTAGGAACCAAAATGAACTGAAACAAAGAATTTAACATCCGACTATTTAACATCTGAAATGATTGCGTATGGTCAGGGCCGTAGAGAAAAAAACCAGGACCGGGGGGAAATAAAATACGGACCCTTTTTACATATATGTTATTTTATTAACCAATTAAATTATAATATCACAAAAATTCAAATGTTGTATTTGTTTAAAAACAATTTTACAAGAATCTTAAATATAGGCGAATTCATTTTTACTTCACCACAATTTTAAATTGTGTGAAGTAATGCAATCTATCGTGAAAAAAAAATCTTACATACCCCAAATTTTGTTTTTTCTTTTGTTTTGGACCATCCTCTATCTAAATAGCTAATAAAAATTTTGGGGTACCTCTGTGTGTGGGTTGGTGACCTTTCTGCATAGGATCTTGATGAAACTTTGGCAAATGATACAGGTTAACTTGAAAATGGAACCGAAAATTGGGACCCTATTTTAGTGTTTATTATAACGCAAAAGCTACCACAGGAAACCCAGACGATAAAAATAAAAACCAAAATTCCACCCTTTGGTAACTTACAACAATTTTTCTTGATAGATTTCGAACGCTGGAAGCAGTCGAGAGAGCCACTGCTCCAAAACCAATTCAAACTAGACCTTTCTCGAAACCTAAGCCCAAAAACATGTCATCAATTTCTCACTCATTTCATACCACAACATATACGAAATGCCCTTATTGTAATCACAATCATACCTTAAAAAAATGTTCTAAATTTCTTTCTGAAAGTGTCGATCAACGGTTTCAATTTGTAAACTCAAAAAATTTTTGTATCATTTGTTTCAGTACCAATCATAGTTTAAAATATTGCAATAGTCGATATTCCTGTAATGTATGTCACAAATGGCATTATTCATTACTACACAGAAGCGACAATACTTAAATCACAAAATCTATTCGAAATGCATCGGTTGAACGTTCCAACTTGGCTCAGAGTTCTCCACTAGCAACTCATACAAAAGTCAACACCATCGCGATACAATGCAATCTCACCCTTAACCATAAGACTGTTATTTTAGGCACCGCTTTAATTCAAATCATCCATCAATCACACAAAGCACACCGTGCGTGCGTTAATCGATCCAGGATCTGAAGCTACTTTCATTCTGGAATCGACCCTTCATCAAATAAATGTATTTCAACTAAACCAATATCAGCAGCATTTCCGGAATGGGTACGGTAGAAACTGCCAAAGCTGAAAAACTTGTATCCTTAATTATAAGACCCAGGACAGCGAATGATATCCACATCAACGCGATTGTTCTTAAAAAACTAACTGGTTTCTTACCCTCACAACCCATAAACATAGATAATTTATTACAATTTAAAAGTATAGAACTCTATAGCTGATAAATTATTTCACAAACCAGGTATAATTGAAATGGTTTTGGGGGCGGATATCTACCCACAGATTATGCTGGAAGGTGTTAAGAAGAAACTAAATCATGACGCTCAAATAGCTCAATCTTCGGTATTTGGATGGATAATATCTGGTACCTCTAACAATAATCCAAATGTTTTTCACAACCTCGTATCATATTTCAATAATGTTAGCCTTGAACATCAATTACAAAAGTGTTGGGAGGTTGAAGAAATCGTGGTGCCCAAAATACTCTCCGACGAGGATAAAAAATGTGAAGCGCATTACGAAGCAACAACTACCCGAAATTCTGACGGTAGATACGTTGTGGAGCTACCACTACTTGAAAAATATCCTCGCGAAATTTGTCTTTCATACTCTCGAGATAGCGCATTAAAACGTTTTCCCTACTTAGAAGTACTCATACGATGAAGTAATCAAAGATTATTTGGATAAAAATCATATGACAATTTCTAGTTCAATAGAATGTATTGAAAAAGGAATAAAGAGCATCTTGCTCATAGCAGCAAGCTACTACCTACCCCACCATGGCGTACACAAACCGAGTAGCAAAAGTACCAAATTAACAGTAGTTTTTGACGCATCATGCAAAACTGCGAATGGCAAATCTTTAAACGAGTTTTTGGTTATAGGTCCAAGTTTGCAACGAGATCTCACTTGTATCATTCTTCGTTGGCGCAAATATCCCTATGTTTACGCTGCGGACATCGATAAAATGTATAGGCAAAATATGGATAAGCCCTAAACATTCTAAACTACAGAGAATTCTTTATCACGAACCCAGTGAGTAAATGGTACGCGGTCACCATTTATCAACAGTTACGTTCAGAGTTTCCTCTGCACCGTATTTAGCGATTTGCAGATTGTTGCAGTTAGCAATGGATGAAAACAAATCATTTCCATTAGTAATATATTAAAACAATTCGTCTTATACACTTCAAAATTTTTTATTTAAATATCCTAATATTTTCAAACTCTAAGAGTCCTTCCTCTGGGATAATTATTTCTAAACTAAACTTAATAACGAATTTACATAGTTTTTATAACCTACTAAATGACAATACATAAATTTTAAACATGGCAAAAAATAAATTATTTATTTAAACAGTACATAACCGAAATGAAATCAAAGTAATAAAATGTGGGAGGTGATCAAAATTGAATTACGGTTTTTCACGGTTTCAAAATTGAATTTCGGTTATGTACTGTTTAAATAAATAATTTATTTTTTACCATGTTTAAAATTTATGTATTGTCATTTAGTAGGTTATAAAAACTATGTAAATTCGTTATTAAATTTAGTTTAGAAACAATTATCCCAGAGGAAGGACTATTAGAGTTTGAAAATATTAGGATATTTAAATAAAAAATTTTGAAGTGTATAAGACGAATTGTTTTAATATATTATTATTATCACTTCAAGTAGTTCATTCAACAAGTTTAAAAATTACTTTAAAATGGTTGTCATCCAAAAAGAACTAAATAGATTTTTTCTATTGAAAACTAAACTTAACAACGTAAAAGCAGATATATGGTTTTTGAATCAATGTAAGATACATAAAGTTTTTCCAAAATTTATCAAAATTAGTATACCTAAAAATGTAAACAAGACAACAAGAAACAGAATAATCCAGAACAGCAAAAAACAGTATTTAAAAGAATGTATAAGAACCCAGTTTTCAAAACTTGCAGAAACCGAATTAAAGTTATATAAGATGCACACAGATTTCCTATGGTATAATCTGCACTCTGAAGATGAATACAACGATTTCCAGAATTGGTATGAGAATATTAACAAAATTTTACATCACAAATTAAATACAAAAAATAGCACGATTCAAAAGAAATTAAAACAACTTATTAAACCGAAACAAATTAAGAATCCAGAATCCCAAGTTGTCACAGATTATGTTAAAAACTTATCATCTATAATATTGAAACCTGAGGAGCTAAATTTATTAAACAAAGGATTGAATCATTCATTACCACAGAACACATTACCAATAGTAAACATTGTGACAGATCTCGAATATGCGTGTAAACACATACCACCAGAAGAACGCAACATTGTCCGTTTGGAGTCAAAGAAGGTTATCAACGAAATCCAGAACAGTCCACACAATAAGAATCCCGATTGGACGGACATAAATAAAGTCATAAAATCGTTGAAAGACAAGGATTGTGTATACACAAAAGCCGATAAAGGAAATTCATTGGTAGTTCTAGATAAATGTGATTACATTCTAAGAGTGGAAAAATTATTAAATGATGGTCCTTACCAGCATCAAAACAGCAACCCCATCAACCAACTCCATGCAACAGCCGTAAAACTAAGAAAAAAGATGGCAGACATTTTAAAAAACGATGCACTAAGATGGAAGTTAAATGTGTCAAAACCAACCTTACCAAGATTGTACGCATTACCAAAAGTACACAAACCAGGCAATTCAATGCGCCCAATAGTGTCCAACATTAATTCACCATTTGAAAATATTTCAAAATTCTTGGTCTCAGAATTTAAGAAGATTGTGCCGTTCCCGTCTTTAGCTATCAAAAATTCAATGGATTTAGTGAACAAGATAAAAAATATTGAAGTGAAAGAAAATGAAATTCTAGTTTCACTAGATGTAAGTGCTCTATTTCCAAGTGTTCCAGTAAATGCAGCTATCAACATCATTAAAAGTTGATTGTCTGTGAACAACATTGATTCGGAAGTTGTAGATATACACATCGAAGCCACCAAAGAATGCATGAATAATAGTTATTTCCAATTCAATGAAAATATCTACAAGCAAACCTCAGGTACTTCGATGGGAAATTCCTTATAACCATTTATCGCGGAAGCATTGATGTCGGATTTGGAAATCAACATAAACAAAGAGTTTAATTTTAGTTTTTGGGGCCGATATGTAGATGACATATTAGTGATAATGAAGAAACAGCAACTGAGAAAAGTTTTAAAATCAATAAACAACAAATACGAGTCCATCAAGTTCACACATGAAGAAGAAGTAGAAGGAAAACTGTCATTTTTGGACCTAATTCTTAACCGTAATTCTGGCACAATAGAATTTGATATCTACAGAAAGCCCACCACTACAAACCGTTTTATAACCAATGAATCAAACCAACCCTGGCAGCACAAAATGTCAGCCTTCAGGAGCATGATACACAGATTAATAAACATACCATTGAGCCAGACAAATTACAAAAAAGAAGAAGAAAAAATAAAACAGATAGCTACAATAAACGGATTCGGCACTCATCACATTGACAACATGATCAAAAACAGCAAAAGGAAGAAAATTATAGCGGACACCACTTCATTAAAACCAATTAAAGAATTAAGGAAACGGGAAAAAATAGCTTATGACCGTCGTGTAACTACGAAGCTTAAAAACATATTTAAACGTTTTAAGGTAGATTTAGTACCGACGGCCGATCAAAAACTGTCTTCTGTCCTCACTAATAATAAAGACAAGATTCCGAAAAACAATCAAAATGGAGTTTATGAAATTAATTGCCAAGGATGTAATAAAAAGTATATAGGATCATCAAAAAGAAAGATACACACGAGGTTCAAAGAACATATAAATGTCAAAATTCACTATGGAAAATCAGCCGTAGCAAACCATATTGTGGACAACAACCACAAAATTGACATTACCAATTTAAAACTAAAACACCAAGTTCGAGATAATCGCAAATTAGAAATAATAGAATCTTACTACATACAGCAAGAAGAAGAAGAAAACTTAATTAACAATGACAGAGGTCCAGTTTCCAGCCCACTATTTAGTATTAGAAAATAAAACCCATTTCTTTAAACATTTAATATCCATAGATTAATTTTTTCACTAATTAGGTTTTTAAGTTTTTGGAAAAAAAAAAAAAAAAAACCGTAATTCAATTTTGATCACCTCCCACATTTTATTACTTTGATTTCATTTCGGTTATGTACTGTTTAAATAAATAATTTATTGTTTGCCATGTTTAAAATTTATGTATTGTCATTTAGTAGGTTATAAAAACTATGTAAATTCGTTATTAAGTTTAGTTTAGAAACAATTATCCCAGAGGAAGGACTCTTAGAGTTTGAAAATATTAGGATATTTAAATAAAAAATTTTGAAGTGTATAAGACGAATTGTTTTAATATATTATTATTATCACTTCAAGTAGTTCATTCAACAAGTTTAAAACCATTTCCATTAGCTTCAAAAATAGTTCAAAATGATTTCTATGTGGATGATGTGTTATCAGGGGAATATTCAATAGATGCTTCACTTACCGCTCAACATGATCTAAGGTTAATGTTGAAGTCTGACGGTTTTGAATTGAAAAAGTCAAATCACCCAAAGTTATTAGAACGAATTCCGAATAAAGATTATTTTCATGATATTAATTTAGCACTAGAAGAAAATTCCACTGAAAAAACTCTAGGGATATAGTCGAGAATACTGTTATTCTTTTAAAATTAATTTACTGTTTAGTAGCTTGTCCAACATGACTAAACGACAACTTTTTTCTGAAATAGCGAAGCTATTTGACCATGTCTGTTGGCTTGCCCCAATTATAATTAATTCCAAAATATTGATGCAACAGGTATGGAAGGATAGCACTGAATGGGATGAACCTATACATCCAGAAAAAGTCGAAAAGAATGGAGTAAATTAGTTAAAGATTTTCCGAATATTGAAAAATAAAGAATTCCGAGATATATTTATTCCCACCTGAACCATCAAAATGAACTACATGGGTTTTGTGATGCATTGGAAAATTCTTACGCAGCTGCCCTCTATTTTCGAGTGACGGATAGCGGCGGCATATCTCGTGTAAATTTAATCATAGCCAAAACCAAAGTGGCTCCAAAAAATAGTTCATGTCTGACAATACTTCGCCTTGAAGAATCCAAACATTTAAAAAATGTCCTCGCTAATTTAGACTTGTCGATGGAAAACCTTTTTTGCTAATCGGGTAGCCCAAATTCTAGAGAACTGTAAAGAGGCTCAAAGGAACCACATATTATCACATGACAATCTCGCTGATAATGCTTCTCGTGGGATTTCACCATCAGAAATACTGCCTCATGATCAATGGTGGCACGGTCTAACCTGGCTGGCGGGGTCCTCTTTATTATGGCTTAGTGCCAATCCAATCACCATTCAGGATACCGATCACGAATTAAAATCAATTCAATCTTATTCAACTACGATAACCAGTTCTGTTGAGAACATTTTAGCCAATTTCTCCTACCTTCATCGCACTTTGCGTGTTTTGTCCTATTGCAGACGGCTCAAACCTAACAAACTTTTGTAAATAGGAACTCATAATCAATTAAATGCATTGAGCACTATTGAAAAAGAAGATACACTCAGAATTATAGTTCAATCTACACAAAAATTATTTTTTCCTCAAGATTATGTTAATCTATCAAATATGGAAACTCTTGCACGTAAAAGTTGTTTACTTAGCTTAAATCCGTTTATGGATAAGCACAACGTTATACGTTTAAACGGTAGACTCTCAAATCTACCCGTCAAATATGACGAAAAATACCCAATTATTATTCCTTCAAATGAAGATTAACGGCACTTATCATCAAAAATACGCATCGGCTCACACTTCATGGAGGCATTTCGATGATGATGACGTTGATTCGGAAAAAGTATTGGATCCCTAAATTAAAAATGGAAATAAAAATATATATTGGACGTTGTAAAGAATATTTCTTGCAGAAACAAAGGACAATGAATCAATTAATGGGAGGGTTACCGATCGAAAGGATTACAATTTCAATATCATTTCAGAACGTTAGAGTGGACTTTGCTGGTCCGCTCATTCTTAAACTACACAAAGGTCGATGTACCAGAACTACAAAGGGATATTTCGCCGTTTTTGTGTGTTTTTCTAGTAAAGCCAGTCACTTAGAGGCAGTAGATGCTTTAACAACACAGGCTTCGAAAGATTCTTCTCCGGTCGTGGTTTGTGTAAAAATATTTATTCCGATAACGGAACCAACTTTGTGGGCGGGCAATGCTGTTCTAAAAAGAGAATATCAAATCGCGATTAATACTGCGATTAATCCGTTAAAATCAATTTACGAAAAGTCGTCCAAAGAGCAACCTTAACTTAAGAAGAGTTGGTCACAGTTCTATGTAGAATTGAAGCATGTTTAAACTTTCGTCCAATCTCACCTCTTTCTGAAGATTCGAATGATGTGAACCCTTTAACACTAGAGCAGTTCCTGCGAGGAGAGGCACTATTAGCTCCTCCAGAACCATCCAAAGAAATAAAAAATTTAAGTGATCTTAAACGGCTAGAATTGCTCGATCAACTCAAAGCTGACTTCTGGCAAAGATGGAAGTTTGAATACAGGCATCGACTTCAACAGAAGTCAAAATGGACCACAAAGAAACAAAACCTAGAAGTTTGGGATTTAGTGGTAATTAAAAATGAGCACTTTCCTCCTCAACACTGGAAATTTGGTAGAATTACTGCAACTCATCCTGGATCTGATGGTCTAGTACGAGTAGCTACAATTAGAACAGATGTGGGTGAAATTAAACGTTCCATACACAAATTATGCCAACTTCCTTACACGCGAGAGCATAAAACCCCACTTAGTTAAACAAACAAAGAAAATTTCATCCTTGCTTTTCCTAAATTTATGTTCTCTAAATTATATCTACCCCAATAGTTTACAGTATTGCATGATTTTTAATTTCCGTTTTCTTTTCTTTTATTTATTTCATGTCCTAGAATTAGTTATACTGACATGAAAGTTTACGTTGTCATTTTTATTTGCTGTTTCGACTTCACCTCAACTCACACCGTCAATATCCAAAGGATAAACGAAACATGGTGCTTATTATATGAAAACATTGGTGAGAGCGAATTTTATTCGCACTTGTCCGACTTTTTTAATTAAAAATAATTTAAATTTAAAAATCAACAGCGCATTTTTTGTGCTGTTTTAATTTTACACATTTTTCTACCACCCAATTAGAAAAATCTAGCTTTTTACTTTCCCGGGATTTCCCGGGATCCCGGGAATTTAATATTTTTTGTCCCGGCTTCTCGGGATTTGAATTTCTACGGGAAATGAGAAACCCTAGTATGAATAAAGAGATTGCCATGAAATTTTTATACATCAACTTACTTTCGTTGAATTTGAAGAAGCAATTGTTGTTCATCAAACGTTAACCATGTTAACATCAAACTGTTATGTATAAAAGAAAATGTATACTTCTGGAACCTTATAACAAAACAAGTAATCCTTTAATTAATTCAGTAAATTATTTGTGATATAACATCACCCCGATGGAAAATCTCCCATCAAGAATAATATGAGAACTGAATCTAAAAAATTATGGTGCAAATTATGAAACTTTTTGCAATCCATACAATTTTAGAGCGATCTAGTTTCGAACCAATGAAAAAATTTTAAACTTTAAAAAAGTTTATCATTCTCATCAGGGCTAGCCGACTAGATAAACTCTACCAAAAAATGTCAACGCTAATGTATATAAAATCAGTTGTTCTATCGGAACGACTTGAGTGAGAATTTAAATTCATTATTTTTCTTTTTTTGGATTGTATCTTAGTATTGTATCATAATTTAATATATTAATTATAGTTAAACTTCCTATCGTTTTAAATTTTAATAGTTTTAACGCCTCTTTTCAATTGGGAAAAAAAATTCTTAAAATTGTTATTTTGGACCCTTTCTGTTCATTGTTATGATTGAGTTAATAAGTTTGTAAATTTTATTATACCTGTAACTCCTCCTTTTATTTTGTTTTCTTAATTGTAAGTACGATAATTTTTAAGGAAAAATAGTATAAAATGGTAACGTAATTAACTTTACTTCAATTGTACACAAAATACCTGTAGATGGAATATTGTATTCCGAAACATGTTGTAATCAATAAAGTTTGAATTTTTTAAAAAAAATTAAAATAGTTTTTTTAAATAATTAAAATTTTTATTTTGAGTGAAATAAAAGGATACAATCCAAAAAAAGAAAAATAATGAATTTAAATTCTCACTCAAGTCGTTCCGATAGAACAACTGATTTTATTAAAATGGATACCACCCAAAAAAAGGAACTTGATAAATTTGTACAATTGAAGATTAAAGCCACGATGTTAAAAACACATATACAATTCTTGAAAAAGTGCAAGAAACTTAAAATCTTTCCGAATTTTATGAAGTTTAGATTTGCATCAAATAATAATGTTACCAAAAAAATGGAGACAAAAATAAAAGTTCAATGGTTAAAAGAGGAAATTAAAGAAAAATACACTAGATTTAACATACTTGAACTGGAAGTATACTACCGGCACTTGAAAATTCTTACTTATTATAAAACCGGTTTACAATTCAATTGCTTTTGGATGGATTTTGATAGTTACACCCAAAGAAGAGTAAAACTAACTTACAAAAAACAAAATAAAATCCATAGGAAGAAAATAAGGAGCTTAAGAGTAACAAATACATCATCCAACCACATAATCCCAAATATTTCCAACTTTGTCCACAATATGTCATCTGTCGAGTTTACAACAAAACAACTAAATATGTTGAATAAAGGATTAAAATTTGCCACAAAACCAACAAATGCACCATTAGAAGATATAATAGTAGATATAGAATCGGGCATATCAAAATGTTCGAATTTAGTTAAAAATAACATAAGATTCGAAACCCAGAGAACCATCTTAGAATACAAAAACGCTAACGAAATAGATAATAAACGAAAACCGAATAAAGTTATCAATTCACTCAAAAAGGAAAAGAATGTAATATTCACAAAGGCAGACAAAGGTAACGCTATAGTTATTATGGATAAAACGGATTATGATGAAAGGATTTTAAAAACAATATCGGAGGGACCCTACAGTGAATACACCTGGAAAAACGGCAAACCAAGAGATCCTCTTAACAAGATGATAAAAGATACCAAACAAGCCACACAAGAAATTGCAAGTTTATTAAATAATCGATACCTAGAATTCAAATTCCATATCAAAAACCCGAAAGTTTCAAAGTTATATGCCTTACCGAAAATCCACAAACAGGGAAATCAGATGAGACCTATAGCATCAAACATATCAACACCTACAGAATACATGGCTAAATGGTTCCTGGAGGAAGTAGCTAAAATACCAGCACCAATAGGAGGTAGCATTCAAAATTCCATAGAACTAGTGAATAACATAAAAAATATCATTTTGGACCCAGATGAGATATTAGTATCATTCGATGTCACTGCATTGTTTCCAAGCATACCTATAACTTTAGCTATAGAATATCTCGAAGATCATCTACGGGAACATAAGGTACCAAAACCGAAAATCACATCACTAATTAAAATAGCGAACATTTGTATGGATCAAAATTATATCACATTTAGAAATAAATACTATAAACAAACCTCAGGAACATCAATGGGCAGTAAACTAGCACCATACTTAAGCAACATATTTATGAGCAAATTTGAACAAGATCTCAAAAACAAATTTCACCTTTTCCCGAAAATATGGTACCGCTACGTAGATGATATCTTCACAATAACAAACAATAGAGATTTACCAGTAATATTTGAAACAATAAATAGTCAACATCCATCAATAAAATTCACCATGGAATTGGAAGAAAACAGCTGTCTAAATTTCTTAGATATTAAAATTATTAGACAATCTACAAATAATTTAAAATTCGGTATCTACAGAAAACCAACGACCACCAATAGGTTTATTACCAGTGATTCGTTCCACCAAATTTCACACAAGAAAGCAGCATTCCATTCTATGGCACATCGCCTATATAGTATACCTATGGATCAAAAAGAATTTGAAGAAGAAGTAGAATATATCCAACAAGCAGCAATAACAAACGGATACACCATAGAGTTCGCTAACCAAATTTTAAAAAAACATAAAACTAAATATCAACGAAAAAGTCTTACCACCTTAAACTCAGATTTGCCGGAAACAAAGCCTAAAACTAGAATCAGCATACCATTTTTCCCTAAAATAAGCAACAAGTTACAAAATATATTTAAAAAGCACAACATGGAAATAGTAACAAGACCCACAACAACAATAAAAAATCACTTAAACAATTTCAAAGACAAAGAGGATATCAGTAAAAAGTCAGGAATCTACAAAATAAAATGTAAAGATTGCCAGGATACATATGTGGGACAGACAGCAAGAAGTTTTGAAACTAGATTTAGAGAACATACATTAGCTACAAAAAATAAACAAAAAAACAAATCAAGTGTTGCCGAACATATGATTAACCACACTCATCAAATAGACGAAGAAAATTCCAAATTAATAAAGCCGGTAATCCATAATTGGAAGCTAGATGCTTATGAAGCATTTTATATAAAAAAAACAGAACACTTGATGAATTCAGATGAGGGAAATGTGCAGTCGCCTTTATTCAACATCAACATAAATGAATAACAAGCTTGTATCTGTGAGAAGAAGATGACTAGTCTTCACTTGTGTCTATTGACACATGATCAACAATTAATTCAGTAAATTATTTGTGATATAACATCACCCCGATGGAAAATCTCCCATCAAGAATAATATGAGAACTGAATCTAAAAAATTATGGTGCAAATTATGAAACTTTTTGCAATCCATACAATTTTAGAGCGATCTAGTTTCGAACCAATGAAAAAATTTTAAACTTTAAAAAAGTTTATCATTCTCATCAGGGCTAGCCGACTAGATAAACTCTACCAAAAAATGTCAACGCTAATGTATATAAACCAAAAATTAGGTTACAACACTAGCGAAGTGTAAAAACAGTCATCTTCTTCTCACAGATACAAGCTTGTTATTCAATACTAGAATGTCTAGAGTATAACAAAACAGTGATCACCAGAGAAATTAATTGACTAAACCTGAATTTATTAAATGTATGTTTATGTAAATTTTTTGTTTTTACACTTCGCTAATGTTGTAACCTAATTTTTGGTTTATATACATTAGCGTTGACATTTTTTGGTAGAGTTTATCTAGTCGGCTAGCCCTGATGAGAATGATAAACTTTTTTAAAGTTTAAAATTTTTTCATTGGTTCGAAACTAGATCGCTCTAAAATTGTATGGATTGCAAAAAGTTTCATAATTTGCACCATAATTTTTTAGATTCAGTTCTCATATTATTCTTGATGGGAGATTTTCCATCGGGGTGATGTTATATCACAAATAATTTACTGAATTAATTGTTGATCATGTGTCAATAGACACAAGTGAAGACTAGTCATCTTCTTCTCACAGATACAAGCTTGTTATTCAATACTAGAATGTCTAGAGTATAACAAAACAGTGATCACCAGAGAAATTAATTGACTATACCTGAGTTTATTAAATGTATGTTTATGTAAATTTTTTGTTTTTACACTTCGCTAGTGTTGTAACCTAATTTTTGGTTTATATACATTAGCGTTGACATTTTTTGGTAGAGTTTATCTAGTCGGCTAGCCCTGATGAGAATGATAAACTTTTTTAAAGTTTAAAATTTTTTCATTGGTTCGAAACTAGATCGCTCTAAAATTGTATGGATTGCAAAAAGTTTCATAATTTGCACCATAATTTTTTAGATTCAGTTCTCATATTATTCTTGATGGGAGATTTTCCATCGGGGTGATGTTATATCACAAATAATTTACTGAATTAATTGTTGATCATGTGTCAATAGACACAAGTGAAGACTAGTCATCTTCTTCTCACAGATACAAGCTTGTTATTCAATACTAGAATGTCTAGAGTATAACAAAACAGTGATCACCAGAGAAATTAATTGACTATACCTGAATTTATTAAATGTATGTTTATGTAAATTTTTTGTTTTTACACTTCGCTAGTGTTGTAACCTAATTTTTGGTTTATATACATTAGCGTTGACATTTTTTGGTAGAGTTTATCTAGTCGGCTAGCCCTGATGAGAATGATAAACTTTTTTAAAGTTTAAAATTTTTTCATTGGTTCGAAACTAGATCGCTCTAAAATTGTATGGATTGCAAAAAGTTTCATAATTTGCACCATAATTTTTTAGATTCAGTTCTCATATTATTCTTGATGGGAGATTTTCCATCGGGGTGATGTTATATCACAAATAATTTACTGAATTAATTGTTGATCATGTGTCAATAGACACAAGTGAAGACTAGTCATCTTCTTCTCACAGATACAAGCTTGTTATTCAATACTAGAATGTCTAGAGTATAACAAAACAGTGATCACCAGAGAAATTAATTGACTAAACCTGAATTTATTAAATGTATGTTTATGTAAATTTTTTGTTTTTACACTTCGCTAGTGTTGTAACCTAATTTTTGGTTTATATACATTAGCGTTGACATTTTTTGGTAGAGTTTATCTAGTCGGCTAGCCCTGATGAGAATGATAAACTTTTTTAAAGTTTAAAAGTTTTTCATTGGTTCGAAACTAGATCGCTCTAAAATTGTATGGATTGCAAAAAGTTTCATAATTTGCACCATAATTTTTTAGATTCAGTTCTCATAAAAGTAATCCTTTATTTAAAATATTATTCGTATATGTATGTTGCTGCCAAAGCATAACAATTTGTAATTAAATTTAGAGTTGACGCAATAACAAAAACTCAATTTGTTATTTCCTTGTTTGGATATTTTTGGCCAACATTTTCCAAACTATGATTTTGTTATTATTTTTCCCAGTTTGTAACCAAAAATTTTTTTAGATGGAATTTTGATAGAATGCCAGATACATCTGACGCCAATATAAATTTGACCCTTATTTTAAGTAAAACATCTTGCATGACTTGATTAACATAAAATTTGATACCACATACGATTCTAGTACTTTTGTCTGGTTTTGGATAAAATTGTCGCATTATCAATTTCTTAACATCTACATTTAGTTTTGTAATTTAACAATTCTTGTTATGTAAGTTTTTGGAAGTAAGTTGTTGTTAAGATTTTAATTTAATCATATCTACATATGGTTTTCTTTATTCAACTGTCTATTGGAGCCGCTTTTTCATTATATCTCTTTCTACATCTGTACATCTCTATCTATTGTGTTTATTGACTTCTATATTATTTTATCTATAATTCTATAATTCTCGTTGTATTTCTATCCATCGTTATCCTTTTATTTTTATTTCAACTATACATGCTTTACATGCTGATTGTCTCCGGGTCTACCATACCAATACAAAACAAACAACAATTTTTAAAGTGAAACATCGTAAGAAGTTGTGCAAAAATAAAAAAACGAAGTATAATTGAATACTTAATCCTCGAGCTGTGAAAATTTACGCGACGGTTAATAAAGTCATAACAAGTCCTGAGCTGCTTATAAAAAGACTAGGCATGTAGCTCGTAGAAGTCCAAAATTGAAGAATATTATGAAGTTGATGTTCCAACACTAAATCAGGATGGGACAAGAAATAGAAAAGAAGATAAGAAAAACTAGTGTGGCATTTTATAGTGCTAAATAGTCCCGATAATGAAGATATTTACACTTATAATAAGGCAATTATAAAGGACTAAGCTAAAAGGACTAAGACTAAATAAAAAGGACTAACACCCGGAGCAGTTTAATATTATGAACCACTTAGAAAAAATCCAAACTCATTTATAAAAAAAATGGGATACAGAGAGGACAAAGAGCCAAGCACTACCCTTTTTTAGAAGCAACATTTACAACTCAGCAAATGTAAGTTCTTGTGGGAATATGATATCTGGTCCAAAGTAATGTAGGGTATAAGATAAGTTATTTGTGGATCAAATAAACTTAAGCCCATAAGAAGTTTCTGCACAGGTTAACACTCAGGTGACACCCTAATAAAATTTCTAGTATAACTGTCCCTCTTGCTCTCATCAATGTATTCAAACTTACCAAGATATGTATCACTGCCCAGAAATTTTTCATTCCGAACTTGAGTGCCTAGCAATTCCGCGGTCGCTATCTAGTAAACGTAGAGCTGTTACTGGTTTTGCCTGATCGCTTTCGCTCCATCTGTGTTTATTCTCCCTTTCTATTACTATATACAAAGATCAGGAGACTGAAATCATGTTCTATATCCATCTCGTTCTGTCTCAATTATATATAAATATTTAATTTCTGGCAAAATTTTATTTGATTTGTCTATAAAAAAATAATTTGATCTTGAAAACTTTTGTAATTCAGCTAATTAAATTCATGTCTAAGGCTGATATAAAAATAATTTTTTTATAAATTATTCTCGTGAGCTTGGCAATTTTTTAAACATTCAAAATTGTCTAAGAATATTTAGCTTTTTTCATAATACGAAAGTAAAGAAAAAATTTTTTTTCATTAATAAAAGTTAAATGATTTAAGTCATAAAATATTACACAAATAAATAAACATAGAAATAGAATTTATTTTTGACATTTATATTTGAAGGAACAAAAAAGAATGAAACATTTCTTGTCAAAAATAAAAAATAAAATAGAAATAGAAATATAAATATTTACTTTTAATATTAAAAAAAAACCCAAGACTAGAAGTAGGAATTTTCTTGCGTTATTTTTTATTGAAGTTATGTTTCAATTTTAATAGCAACATTCGGAGTTAAACCAAATTGAATTTTGTTGATATTTGCATATTTTTTGTATCGCGGATGAATATGTAAGATTATATATAAGAATAAACACAATACACACACAAATGTTAAATCACCCTAAATAAATGATTTAAAAATGTCAGAGCTACAATTCTAATAAAAAAAACTAAAAATAAAAATAAATTTGATGTCACGTTAATTAAAAAAAAAAATCATATAAAATCACACCACACAGTATAAACTAAAATTAACAAAAAAAAATCACGATTGAAACAAATAAAATAAGAAAAATCTCTTACCTCTTCCAATAACAAAAATATTTCAAAATCATTTTTGTGACTGTTTTTTATAGTTTTTTTGCACTTTTCTGTTATGCTACATTTTTTTTATTTTTAGTTATTTTAACTTATTTTTAAAACACTAAAATATTAATTTATTTAATAATTTTGATTTATAAAACACATAAACTTATCTATTTCACGAATTTTCATTTCTAAAACTAAAATTTTTTTGATTTTTTAAATTTTCTTTTCTTTTCTTTTTTGTTCAATTTTTTTTTTATATTCGTTTTGTTGTTTTGTTTATTTCG
>OY856186.1:389373340-389457198 GCA_963693315.1 Diogma glabrata
CAAAAGTTAATTATTATACGAATTTTATACAACATGCATTTTATTTCACTTATAATTAATTTCGGACAGGTAGAAATCGGAGAAAAAGTCAATTATGTAAAAACATCCACACCCTCAAATACTTAACTTGTATCCTCAAAATAATTAAATTTCTATGAAACAAGAATTCAGGTGGTTTTGTAAGAATTTTTGTTTTAGATTACCAACTAATTGAACAGTTTTTTTCTGAAAAAAATGTGGTAAAAGTGAGGGTACCTTCAACAGCGCCATCTTTGAAAATATTATTTAAGTTTAACACAGTTTTAAAAAATTACTAAAAAATTAAAAAAAAAATTCTATAAGGTACCTTATCTTTCTAATGAGCTTTAAATGACTTAAATCGGTTGAGTCAATCGTTAGCAATCGTCAGCCAAAGATACTAATGTTTCACCAACCCGTGAAACTGTGCCGCCACCCTGTGTCATCCCCAGAGCGAAATTTCATTTTTCGAAAGAAATGGTTATTTTTATTTTGTCATTGGCTATCTGTGTATAAAATTTCATCGAAATCAGAGGAAGTCGGGAACATCGGTGTTGCGGTGACATGGAATTGTTCTAATGTGAGCAAACGATAGCATATAAAAATTGCATTTCTATGCCGTGATGCAGGCTTTATCTCTTTGGTTTTTTCCACTAGCGTAACATCATTTTCGCTAAATAACAAATTTTTGTTATTATCAATTTTTTCCAATAGCGTAACATCATTTTCGCTAAATAACAAATTTTTGTTGCTATGGTATTTTCATGCAATTTATAAAGTCCTTAAATCAAAGCAACCATGAAAAAAAAATAATATGAATTTTGAATGTTATGTTATCGATATCTATAAATTTAATAATTTATAATAAATATAGTTTATATAGTTACTATCGTAGAATAAATTGCATTTCCTATGCGAGATGAAAACATTTTACGTGAACGTTTACATGAACAAATTTTCTCTCACGAAACAACAAAATGCACTATACATTTTTAATATCGTTCTCCTTCGAAAGAGTCAAAATTTTTTATTTCACTCCTTTGAAGTGGATTGGATTTTATTGTTTTCTTTCATTCCATGTGCAGAAAAAGAAAAGTAGTACTTTTTCGTCATCCTTTTTATTTATTTTAATACCAATAGTTGCATAATTGTACAAATGATACAGAAAATAATCTACTTTTACATCGTTTTAAGAAAAGTTTACAATTTTAAGAAAAACTTATATGTGTACATATCTGAAAAAACATTTTTTCTTTCGGCAGCCATAATTGTGTACGTTATTAGTCTTAATAGAAAACAAAATAAACAGCTTTTAATATTATTCTGTTGACGATTGCTGCGGAACACAATATTAGTATTGGGGATTTTTTGAGAACAATCAAACTCAAGTAAGGAAGGAAGTAAATGGAATTTTTCCAATTCTTTTTTTTTTTTTTTTTCTAGCTTTTGTTTATTTATTATTGGTTTAATACATAATTTAACAATATAAAAATATAAAATTTTATAAACGATTTATATATTTGCAAAAGCACATTGTGCTAGGTGCAAATAATTATAGTAAAGTTTAATATAATAAGTTATCGAGAACAGACAAATTAGCTTTTGTATTTACTTAGGTTTTACTTAACATTAGGGTTATATAATTTAGACATACGTTTTAATTTTTGTAACTAAACTTAAGCAAACGTACACATTTTTTATTTTAAGCATACTTAGAATTAATTTTCAAATATATATGATTTTAAATTTGATTTAAATAAACTGACTCTGGATTCATCTTTTAAGTCATCAGGAAGATTGTTATACATTAATAAGCCTTTATAAACCATAGAACTTTGACCACCGGCGGTTCTAAAATAAGGGATAATAAAATGCTGATCTGCATATCTTGTAGGATAATCATGAAGAGAACTTACTTTGCGAAATTCAAAGTTTTGTTTAATGAGATTATGTTTGATTTTAAAGATAAGGAACAATATCTCAAAGTCTACTAGTTTTTGTACAGGTAGAATATCTTTGTTGTACAGTAGACCAGTAGCACAGTTATACTGTAAATTTTTTACGTTTCTTAACGATTTGTTTAGCAATACATGAACTTCCTGGATCCTCGCACATGCTGTAATGCCCCAGATTGGAAGCAGATACCTAATATGGCTTAGAAGGTGCGTATGGAATATCAAGTATTTAATTTTTATTGGTAGTATATTTCTCATTTTATACAGAATGAAATTGGTTGTGCGAATTTTGTTTTTTAATTTGGTTATATGATTATTCCAATTGAGATAAGGATCAATGGAAAGTCCTAAGTATTCGGCGGAATAGACTCTTTTTATCTTGTTACTATTAACATATAGATCAAAATTAGAAAATTCCGTCAAACATTTATTTTTGGTTGTAAATATCATATAGTTAGTTTTACATTCATTTATTTTCAGGTGATTACAGTCAACCCAGTTGGATATTAGATTAAGATCTGATTGCATTTTAAGTCGAAGGTCACTACAAGTTTTTTCATTATATGCTATGGCCATGTCATCTGCGAACATTACGACCTTACCACTCAAACAGAGTGAAAGTGCTTCATTTATATAAATATTAAAAAGAAGTGGTCCAAGTAAAGAGCCTTGAGGAATTCCATACGTGATTCTTTCAGTGTCACCAACAATTGAATCTATTTTAACTGCCTGTTTTCTATTGTTTAAGTAGCTAAGAAACATTTTTAAGATATTGTTTCTAATACCAATCTCATATAGTTTTTTAATTAGGATCATATGGCAGACTGCGTCAAACGCTTTTTGTAGGTCAATAAAGAGACATGCTACCATTTGCTTTTTGTCAAGCCCTATTTTGATATCACTTACGATTTCAGAGACAGCAGATAGTGTACTTGATCTTTCACAAAATCCATATTGATGGTTGCTTATTATGTTGTTTGCTTGACAAAACTTGTTTAGTCTTCGGAAAAGAACACTCTCAAAAATTTTGGAGAAAGTACTCAATAGCGAAATTGGCCGATAGTTACCCACAGTTGTTTTAGTCGAACCTTTGTGGATAGGAATCAGCAACGCTGTTTTGAGGCAGTCTGGAAATTCACATTTTGCTATTGCGATGTTTATCAAATTGCACAATTTGGGTACTAAAATATCTTTAAAATATAGACAAAATCTCACCGAGATTCCATCGTATCCTACAGCAGATCTTTGATTTAGTTTTGTGATTATGTCTATGATTTCATCTTGGTTTGTTTGGCTTACAATTTCAATAGTGTTATCGTCCTGCTGACTTAAGATGGAATCAATATTTATATCACTATCTGGAATAATTGACTTAATACAATTAACAAAATATTTATTAAATATATTACAATTTATTTTTGTATCAGTAGATACTTTATTCTCATGTGCAAGTGCTATATTATTTGTATTTCTAGTTTTTTTGAAGACATGTTTGTTCATAATTTGCCAAACCTTTCTAAAGTCATTATTGTTTAATTCATTTTCAAAATATTTTGTTTCGGATTGCTTTACCAAATCTTTTAACTGTTTCTTTAAAGTATTGAATTTGTCTTTTAGATAAGCGTTAGTTTTGTATTTACACTTCAATTTGTAAAATTTGTCTCTTTTTCTTTGCAATAGTTTTATTTCATTTGAGATCCATGGATCAGCTTTTATGATAGGGATATTTTTTTTTATAGTTTTAGTATGATTTTGAATAGTTGACGAACAAAGATTCATTAGATCATCAAATGTTTCGGCATCATTTATCATCCTTGAAAATAATTCTTTATCAATTTTATCATATTCCAAAACTGTTTTGGTTTTGGAAATGGTTTTTGGAATATTTAGGTTGTCCTTGGCGATACTAAATACCAACATTTGATGATCTCCTATGACACTATCATTGATAGAAAAATAAAACTTTAGAGTAACAATATCAGTAATAATATGATCAAGAATGCTTCTTGAAGTATTGGTTATACGTGTAGCATATTCAGAATCAATCTTATTAAGGATAATGTATCCGTTAGAAAGTACTACATTGTTATATGCTTGTACAACATTGTCGTGCTCGTTAAGTAAATTGAAATTGAAATCCCCAATTATATAAGTATTCTTGTTTTTTTGTACGATTTCTTCAAATTTCAAAAGAAATTCATTTACCATATCAATATTACTGTACGGAGGACGATATACGGCTAAGATATTGCAATCAATGTTTAAGAGTTTAATCATAAGAAAATTATTTAAATTAAAAGATAAATCAAAAGCTAAATCTGAATTAATACTATCAATTACATATACTGACGTACCACCACCTCTCTTGTCTTCTCTAGTAGAGAAATATGAAGTATAATTATCAATTTTATACAAATTAATTTCATTTTTATTAACAAAAACCTCCGTTAAAACAATTACATGAACAACAAAGCTATATGACGATATTAAATATTTTATGTCAGCGAGTTTATTTCTAATGCTTTGAGCATTAAAATATACAATATTCAAGTTAGAATCAAAATTACTGTTGGTTTTATTAATGCAATACTTAATGTCAATACAATCAACTAAATTATAAGGGGTGCAATCCATGATTTTTGTTTGTGTTAGAGTTTGGCAAATTATAATTTATTTTTAACAATTTCGTCAACTTGATTTTTTGATTTAATTACCGTAGTAATTGAATCAGAATTTTTTTTAATTAAAACATGATTATTAAAGTTATCATACCATACATACTTGTAGCCTTCATTTTTTAATTTTTTTGCATAATTCAATAATTCGACATTGTGCATTGTGAGAAATGAGGATAAGAAAACTTGTTTTTCTAAATTAACTTCTTTTGTAATTTGATGAGTAAATATTGACCCATGAATTTTTTTTGCTTTCATCAATTTATTTTTGAAAATAGGTGAGATGAACTGTACAATAATTGGAGGATTTGCATTTTTAACATTTTCTGACTTTCCTTTTTTGCTTCTTCGAATTTCCATAATATCGCTCTTGGTCACTGGAACCTGCAGTATTTTTGTGATTTCTAAGACGATATCTAGATCAGTTTGTTCCGTTGAATGAGATATACCACCAAAAACTACATGATCATTAAGTTTTTCTTGTTTAAGTTCAACAATTTCATTTTCTAAGGTCGCAACGCGTTCTTCGAGTTTTATGTAATTTAAAAGAATTTTTTGCATTTCTTTGTTTATTTTAAGTATTTTATCTAATTTTGCAGCATTGTTTGAGCCCTCTAGTTCGTCATCAGTGGTGAAACCGTTATCGCTATCGATGTTTTCTGTTGATGGCAAGCGTTTGGCGTTAGATTTACCGCATTTGTTAGTACAATTAAATTTGACTTTTTTCTCTATAATGTTGGAGTAAGTAATACGATTAACGTTAGCACATTCCACATGAAATATTTTTTTACACGTTTCACATTGAACTTTTCTATCCTTTTTTGCTAAGCTAAAATTACAAATTTCACAGACTGATTGAGACACATTTGCTTTAGTTGAGCTTAAGAAATCACTACAATTTCTGACTTGATTACGGTTTGGTTTACGAGTCATTATTATGTGATTATAACACTTCGATGATAACCAAATTTTTTTTTTTTTAAACAAACTTTCCCGTTTATTTTACAATTTGTTATTTAATTTTAATTTATTTTAATTTTATAGAACAAAATTTTTTGCGACTGCACTCGACAACAATCAAAATTGAATTCAATTCAATTCAATTCAATTCAAATTCAATTCAATTCAAAGGTATGATTGGAAGATTCTTAGAAAAAAACTCCACTTCTCATTTTACGTGTTTCGGATGAATTCAAACCGTCCACTTCAGTGTCGCGTTCGCATGCTAGTGCAGACACGCTATCAATTACGCCGTAAAAAAATGGAGAGTAGAGTTTTTTTTTGGAGAAACTTCCAACTTTATTTTTGAATTAAAAAATATGGAGGGGCTGAAATCTCACAGCTCTGAGATATCAAGACTTCGGTCTGGGTTAAGGATTTTGATATAGTTTTCGGCAAAAAACTTTTATAAGAACATGGTTTTTAGTTTTGGGCAGCGATGTAGATCAAACATAACTCTTTGTTAAAGTACAAGTATTTTTTATCTCTGTTTAAAAATTTATTACAAAACTAACACGAAACATCAATACGTTGCCGGAAAATTATAATCAAAATTCCAAAAATATTGTTAAATTAAATAAAATCAAACTTTTTCAAAATACCAAAAATATTCCAAAAATTAGAATAAAATCAAATTATAAATTTTTTCTATATTACAATAATATTTAAAAAATTCTTAAAAATTCAAACTTTTTCCAAGATTCTAAAAATATTGCAAAAATTATTACAAAATCAAAAATACAAACTTTTTCAAAATTCTACAAATATTTCAAAAACTATAACAAATTCAAAAATTTCCATGTCCAATTTCATTTTCAATTACATTTACGTCATAAAAACAGCTACATTTTTTTTTTCAAAAAAACTGGCTGAAAATAAATGAAATCATTTTTTGACACACTTGACATTATTTTTTGACAAACTTATAATGCCATAATTCTCTATAATAATAATAAAACTTCATTTCAAACAAATAATAAATTATATTTTTTTTTTTTCAAAAAATTAGGTAAAAAAATAAATAAAAATCTTTCTTTTGACACACTTGACAACATTTTTTTGACAAACTTATAATGCCATAATTCTCAATAATAATAATAAAACTTCATTTCAAACAAACAATAAATAATATTTTTTTTTTCAAAAAGTTAGGCAAAAAAAATAAATAAAAATCTTTCTTTTGACACACTTGACAACATTGTTTGACAAACTTATAATGCGATACTTCTCAATAATAATAATAAAACTTCATTTCAAACAAACAATTGATTTTATTTTTTTTCCAAAAAATTGTGTAAAAAAATAAATAAAAATCTTTCTTTTGACACACTTGACAACATTTTTTTGACAAACTTATAATGCAATAATCTAGATTTTGGTCTCACATACCAATCCCGACCATCAAAATTTATCCAAATTCAATGTTCCTACTCGCAATCACTTAAAATGAACGTTTTTTAAGCAAAAAATATGCAAATTTCCTTGTTTTGACACACTTGACGATTTTTTTGACACACTTCCGGTACAGTTATCGAGCACATCGTCCTTTCGGCTCTTCCTATCGAGTAAACCTATTTTTAGAAAAAAATTGAAAAATTTTGAAATCCGTCTAGCGGTTTTCTAGATTTCGTCGGTTGTGACGTCCGGACGGCCGACAGACAGACACACATTTTTTTTTTTGCTTTTTTAGAATCAGTAGGTCCTAAAACGTCGAGAAATGCCAAAAAAAGTGGGGGTAAGAATTTCACTTTGAGCTCATGAATGTAATACTTAGGTCTTTCAGACCGAAGTAAAATTCCAATTACTTCCTTACTTACTTGAGTTTAATTGTTATCAAAAAATCCCCAATAAATTTAAATTCCCTTAATTTTGTCTAATCTGTATAAATGTATGTTAACAATTGACCAAGTGTCAGCCATTGATTTAACATTGATTGGAAACAATCAATAATGACTATACGATCGTGACTTAGGGTGTTAATTAGAATAGAAAGATTCCCCATTCTATGAATTCACACAAAGCAATCTATAGAAATTTAATGAGAAAATTCTTCTATAATCTAAAACAATACTAGTATTTTATTGGGTCAGCCTTTAATGATTTAATTTAGCGGGAGAATAAAATTCATTAAACACGAACCCAATACACAGTTTAACCTTCCGATAGAGGAGCATGTATTAATTTAAATTAAATTGTTTTAAAATTCATTAGTCAAACAAGTAAAACGAATACAAAAACAATGCATTTTATTTTATATTTTTGGACCATTTATTTACAAACAATTAAAAAATTTTGTTCTATTTCGATGCTTATTTAATTATTTGGAGTTTTGCAAATAAAATGACTGACAATGAAAGACATCAATCTTCTAACTACCAATACTAATGAGAACTTATAAACAAAAAAACACTCATAAAAAACGAATTATTTTCACTATACAAATTCATTTCAATTTAATCGTAGTAGCCCTTGCCTTTTTCAATATTCGAGAGAGGATCAAGCGCGTTAGTTTTAATTGATTGTTTTAAATATAATCAGAGCAAAAATGTTATTGTTGATTTTTTTTATAAAATACTACCAAATTATTTTTAAAATCCAATCCAAAACATTTATTTCAGAATTCAATCAAACAAATTGTTTTTTTGTGTTTCACAACATTCACGAAACAGAATAAAATTAACAGCTGTTTATTTTATTCTATTAAGACGCACACAGCTACTGTTCTAAAAAAAGCAAGAGAAGGTTAAGAGCGAAGAAAAATAGAAGAATAGGATAAAATAATTTATTTTATTGTACTGAACTCTAAAACATTTTTTTTATTGTATTTTATAAATAATTTGATTGTATTTTGTAAAACATCAACAAAAATATTTTCGCTCTGATTAAATAAAAATAATAAATTCAAACTAATGCGCTTGTCCCTCTCTCGAATATTGAGAAAAGCAAAGGCTACTGGGTGGGCGTGTGAATGAGTGAGTGTGTGGGTGGTGACATTTCTGCATAGGATCTTGATGGAACTTTGGCAAATGATACAAGTTCACTTGAAAATGGTAGATTTGGATTCATTTCAAATTGGGACAAAATGGCGGGGGGGTCTCCCGAACTTTTCGTTTAAATCTTCAACAACTTTTGATCCCGGCTTATGATCTTTTGGAAACTTGGTATATAAGGTCTCAGTACTGTTTCCAATATTTCTGCATACCAATTTCCGGCTTGTCACTTCCGGCTAAAAAGTTTTTTCAGTCGTTTATCCCTACTGTAGCCTACAATTACCGATCGATTGTCATGAAACGTTGGTAAAAGCTTTCAAGTAACATGAGAAAGATTTTATCACCTTTTGGAGTACATTGGATAAAGAGTTGAGGTGTCCACCATACAACAAGTGGTTTTTTCAACTATCTTTTTTATGTTTGGACGGAGCATACAACATTCGTTCGTTAATGAATTTTTTTGACACTATGGAAAGAGATGCAAATACGTATGGCAAGGAACTGATTGATTTTTGAGCGATAGTGAACAAAGTGGTGAGGGGTCCCCCGAGCACCTGTTTTTTTAAAGCTCAATAACAAATGTACCTGATAATCGAATTGGATGAAACTTGGTACATAAGCACTTAGTACGGACCACAACAGTTCTGTATCCCAATCTCTGGTTTTTCACTTCCGTTAAAAAAATTTTAATTTATTGAAGGTTTTTCAGTGTCTTTATGCACACTTCAGCCTATAATAATGAAGTGATTACGATGAAACTTATGGAAAAGGTTCCAATTAGTGTGAAAAAATAGTTATCATCTTTTGGGACACATGATCAAAGTGGCGGGGTCTACCATACAAATGCTGACTTTTCACACTTTGTTCTTAAAATTATTTTAAATTTTTTTATTTTAATTGTTTTAAGTTTCGCAATAAATACAAATTATAATTTCAGATTGGTTTTTGAGAACAATTAAGCTTAAGTACATATTGGAAATCACTTGAATTTTGCAATTCGAAATAACTTTTCATTTCCTCTAAAATTCCTTTAGAAAAAATTTTGTTGTGTTTCGTGTCAGAATTTGAACTACATTCATCAGAGACACATTGTTCAAATTCCGTGTGTCTTACACAACTTAGCCAAAGCGGCGATGACGAACCATATTTTAATTTTGATGTTCAGATAATTTCTAAATTGAAACTTCATCATTTTTGATATTTACTTAAGTTGCATTTTTCATCTATGATTACATATTGAAAATTGTATTTATTTGGTATTTTTTGTATTAAATTTCTAGATATTACGATGTGTGAATTCATAGGATGAGAGAATATTTCGTTAACATCTAAGTCAACATTCTAATCAACATCCTAAGTCACGAGTGTAAAGTCATTATTGATTGTTGCCAATCAATGCGAAACTTAATATCTGACGTAAAGTCAATATGTTGTTATATTTTTGGTTAGGAAATATAGACAACATTAGGGAATTTTTAATTTCAGATTGGTTTTTGAGAACAATTAAGCTTAAGTACATATTGGAAATCACTTGAATTTTGCAATTCGAAATAACTTTTCATTTCCTCTAAAATTCCTTTAGAAAAAATTTTGTTGTGTTTCGTGTCAGAATTTGAACTACATTCATCAGAGACACATTGTTCAAATTCCGTGTGTCTTACACAACTTAGCCAAAGCGGCGATGACGAAACATATTTTAATTTTGATGTTCAGATAATTTCTAAATTGAAACTTCATCATTTTTGATATTTACTTAAGTTGAATTTTTCATCTATGATTACATATTGAAAATTGTATTTATTTGGTATTTTTGTATTAAATTTCTAGATATTACGATGTGTGAATTCATAGGATGAGAGAATATTTCGTTAACATCTAAGTCAACATTCTAATCAACATCCTAAGTCACGAGTGTAAAGTCATTATTGATTGTTGCCAATCAATGCGAAACTTAATATCTGACGTAAAGTCAATATGTTGTTATATTTTTGGTTAGGAAATATAGACAACATTAGGGAATTTTTAATTTCAGATTGGTTTTTGAGAACAATAAGCAGAACAATAGTTTTGAGAACAATAATTTATATTTATTTAAACATAATATATATATATATATATATATATATATATATATATATATATATATATATATATATATATATATATATATATATATATATATATATATATATATATATTTCGGTTGTCACACCATTATTAAGAGCTTGAAAAATATATACTTAAAACAAGTAAAATAAAAAAATTTAAACTAATATTAAAATTTGGCAATATTGGGATAAGTGGTGGGAGGGGCCTCCCGAACACCTGTTTATTGTTTCAATGTTTGTTGGGAGCATACAACATTCGTTCGTGAATGAATTTTGATCACACTTTGGAAAAAGATGCAAATATGTATGGCAAGGAACTGATTAGTTTTCTAGCAATAGTGAACAAAGTGGTAGGGGTCCGCCAAGCTCCTGTTTTTTGGAAGCTTAATAACATCAGCAGCCAAAATCTGTAATTGTGAAGCGGTGAAGTGATAAGTTTTTTAATGAAAAGAAACGAAGAAATTTTTATCACTTCACCGCTTCACAGTTACAGAATTTGGCTGCTATATCTGATGATCGAATTGGATGAATCTTGGTACATAAGCATGTAGTACGGTTCACAACAGTTCGGCGTCCCAACTTGTGGTTTGTCATTTCCAAATAAATTTTTTTTTGCTTTTTCTCGTACAACAGAATTTATGTTTGTGTGGATACTACTGCTCTCTTTAATATTTTTATAATTAGAACTACGCGAAATCTACAACATTGATTAGCCTTTAATTAAAGTATTTGATGGATATTAGCTCATTATATATCCAGAACACTATGTTTCCAGAGCTGTGGTGAGGTCAGCCTATGATGCATCAGCGCCGCAATTTTTTTATTTTTAGTCCTATATTTCGGAATGTTATATTTGTTTATTTTATTTGCTTTGAAAGAACAGAGTAAATTAGTGATATAAGAAGACTTGCTTTAAACTCTGTTTATTGCACATCAAAATTCGTTCTTTTTTTTTTTGGTTTCTTTAAACTTCATTTCGTTTATTCCTATTGTTTTAAATTACATTATGTAATTATGTTTGTAAGTGAGCAAGATACAAAGTGCACTTTCACCCATTTAACATGAAATACTTTGCAAGGTATGCAATAGAATTTAAAAATAGTTATTGGTCCTTAGAATGAAATCAGCTGAGAAACACTGCACTAGACCCTTCACTTCTGACTGATGTTAACAATTATTTTCAAACTTAACAACAACACAAATGCAACATGTAGAAAAATTATTTATCAAACGTGACGAAGTTGGCATGGTAAACTGTCGTAAGCCATAATAAATGCTTATGTACCAAGTTTTTAATAAATAGTTTTTCGACCACCGCCCCAACATCCCCTTGACTGATTCCAATGCTGAAAAGTACAGAAGCCAATCCCTGCAAAAATGGTAAAATAGTTCAGGTCATTCAAATTTAAAGTGAACATTTTCTATTGTTTGTCACAAAATTTGACTCACAACATAAAAATCACTAATGTTCTTCAAACTTGCCGGACCCACAATTTTTTTAACAACTTTGACATGAAAATATTGTTTTTGGCAGCTCATCTTATAATAAACTTAATGATACTATAAAATGTTGTTTTGTTTCAATTAATATAAAATAATAATACAAAAAAACGAAGAATTGAAACACAAATCTAATATTAAAAATAAATTTCTGATTAACCCTTTTTTTATACGAACAAAAATCTTTAAATTTTATATATCATAATTTATTTTGGTAATTAATTTTTTATGCGGTGCAAAATTTTCATTAAACCGTTAATAGGATTAAAATAGGAGATGTTATATTTAAGGTTATTGTTATTATTTTATTTAAAATTAAAAATAAAACTAAAATATCATATCAGTATTAGGGATGGTAAAATAGAGTTCTCGTTATCATGTACTTTGTAATGGCTTATACAACCGAAAATTAAGAGCTACCGATGTTTACAAATGATCCCCAAAACATCTGCACCTGTTTACAAATCAATGAAAACAAAACACATCACGTATAGTAATCACTTCATCTAAAATCGAATAAAACTTACTACCATAAACTTTTTCTTCCATAACAATTGTTTATCTGTCAACAAATTCGTTATATTTGTTTTTATTTTCCGAAAAACTTTTCATTTTTTAAATCAAATTAAATGAAATTGATTGTAAAATTTGTAATTACTTTTCTTTCTGTGAAAATTGACATCAAATTTTCTTACAGTTTTTTCTTCTATATTGTACCGCACCGTTACATTTTATTAGGTTGGTTAGTCTAACTCTAGTCGTTTAATTGTCAGTATTGTGAGAAAATTTTGTTTCGTTGTGGTGGATAGTGAATGGGAAAAATGGATGGGACAATTTGTAGTTAATTGTTCAGGAAATCAATGTAAATTGATTTGATTAGAAAACCTTAAGTTTAGCACTGGTTTCTAAGTCTTGTTGTGTAAAGTTATTATTTGTCAACTGCTTTTAATTCTTATTGAGATTTTGCATTAATAATGTGAATTTATTCATACCGAAATTTACGTAAGTCGAATTGTAATGATTAAATTCTCTATTGATGTTCATTATTAAGAAAAATTCAAATTCATGTTTGTATAAGATACTAATACAAGAATGTACCAATGTAACGAGATAATTGATCTTTTTTGGTATAATCAGTGGAGTTTGATAAGTAGTACGATAAACATCGTTCAACTTACAAAATACTTGTAAATAATAATTAAAATAAAATATCTAAATAAATTTATAAAATAATTAAAATAAAACAATAAATTCTAATTTTTGATAAGTTTAAGTGTCCCAAAACTGTATATAACAACATTAAACATAAAACCAGAACCCAAAACTGTACATAACAATATTGGTGGCAGCGAATTTTCGGGCATAGTGATTAATAGTGTAGTGAGTGCATATATCACATACAATAGAATATTAATCATCAATATGTTCCAGTTTTTTTAAATATACAGAGGATATTTACGGTTAAAATAGACTTAAAGACAAAATTTTTTTTATTAAAACTCAACTTCGTTTAATAACAATATATATCATATAATCCGTAATAGCAAATATAAAAAAAAAATTCAAATTCTATTTAAAAATAATATAACGTAATCAACATTACAGTTAAAGCATTAAGAACTATCATATTTTATCAGTTATAATCTGATCTGAATACTATCGATGTAATCATTATTTTGTTATTGTAAACAAAATCGTCGAATATTATTATCAAAAATAAACATTGATCATACGAGTGGATATACAACGGATCTAAAACAATACCTAATATTTTCAACTTTACCTTATACATAAAGATTTTCGATAAAGGTCAATTTCAACGTGCAGCTGAAGGTATCTATGTATTTTCAAGGTCAAGTCTGGCGTGACAATCATCACTGTTATTTATCATCTTAACGTTTCACATAAACCGTTAATGTGGTTCTGAACAACTCATATCAACGTCATGAGTCCGCTTTTGTAAACGGATCACTTTCAATAAGCAATCTTCTTAAAAGGCAATAATTATTTTTCTAATTATTATTTTTTTAATTTATTATTAGCATCTTTAAATTTTAATTCTAATTCTTTCTTTTTTCTATTTTGACTTCACCACATTTTAAATTGTGTGAAGTAATGCAATCTATCGTGAAAAAAAAAATCTTACATACTCCAAATTTTATTTTAGGTAGATTTCATATAAAAATCTACCAATTTCAATGGGCTTCATCTCGGAATTTCGGAAAAAATTTTGTGCCAAACGACTATATATGATAAGCGGAGACGAAAAAACAAAAAAAAATTTATATATATATATATATATATATATATATATATATATATATATATATATATATATATATATATATATATATATATATATATATATATTTATATATATATATATATATATATATATATATATATATATATATATATATATATATATATATATATATATATATATATATATATATATGTATATACATATATTAGTCAATTCCTGAGGAGTATAAATGAATAAATTTGATGGTTTTCCAACGCGAGAACACGCCACATATAATTGGCCATGTGAAAAGACCGGATTTTCTAGATCCAACCCACAAATCGACATTGTTTGACCTTGTGACTTATTAATAGTCATGGCAAACTCCAAGCGAATTGGAAATTGCAGACGTCTGAATGGAATGGGTGAGTCTGAAGGGGTCATTTGGATTCTTGGCAGAAGAACAACTCCACCTTCAAATTATCCGTTCAAAATTGTAGCTTCAAGAACATTGCCCAAAGCTAATCTTGTACCGTTGCATAGCTTAGATGAATTTAAATTCCGAATCAAAATTATTGGTGAGCCAATTTTTAATCGCAAGTTATGTGGTGGCATTCCTGGTAAATCCAGCGAATTAAAAAGTTCAACAGGATAGTTTACTGCTTCGTCAGGATCGGTAACAGTGTCGATCGATTTGAACAATATCTCATTGCCAGGTAATGACTGTTGTATTTTGAAGTTAATAGCGTCAACATCGATATTTTTTGCGGCTAAAATAGCTCGTTCACGAAGCCTAGCATGATTAATATAATTAGCAGTGCCAAATAATATAATTAGATTAATATAATTGATAAATATAATCTGATTAAAATAATGATTAATATAATTTGCAGCCCGATTTGTGAATCTACATCATACAGGGTATCACCCAAACACATACAAAAAAATTCATTAAAATCGGTCCAGCCGTTTAGGAGGAGTTCAGTGACAATACCGACTGCAGCGCCTCTGCCGGGCTGATTTTTAAATTTTAACCATTCAGAGTGCTACTCAAACGCATACAAAAAAAATTCATTCAAATCGGTACAGCCGTTTAGGAGGAGTTCAGTGTCAATACCGACTGCAGTGCCTCTGCCGGTCTGATTTATGAATCTAAATCATTCGGGGCGCCACCCAAACGCACACAAAAAAATTCATTCAAATTGGTTCAGCCGTTTAGAAGGAGTTCACAGTCATACACACGGACAGTAGAATTATATATATAAAGATAAACGATATGAGATATAACGAAAACGACCGGCACTCTCACGGTCGCATTTGTTGAAGTAGATCAAAAAAATTCTGTACTTGTGTGTTCTAATAATATCTTGGACAAGTTCGTGAATCAGCGAAATCCGACACGTGGTTAAGAAACTAGAGGCTTTTTTCTGAAAAAAATTGATTTTTTAAAACCGTTTTTACGGCCGTTTGGATACTAATATTTCAAAAAAATTTACAAATTTAGAATCTTTGGAATCTTTTTTATCAATTTGTTTTAAAAATAGACCTCTGCCGCTAGAAGCTCCTGAGTCCCAACAAAAAAGTTTGCAAAAAAAAATTTTTTCACATTTGTAAAGCCAGATCAAAAAACCTTTTCTAAAAATGTGCGTTTTATTAATATCTTGGACAAGTTCGTAAAACAGTCCAATCCAACACATAGTTAAGAAACTAGAGGCTTTATACTAGAAAAAAATTCTATTTTTTAGATCCGTTATAACGGCCGTTTGGATTCTAATATTTTTAAAAACTTCATAAATTTAGAATTTTTAAAACCTTTTTAATCAGTTTATTTAAAAAAAAGACCTCTGCAGTTGAAGGCTTCTGAGTGAGCGGCTCCACCAAAAAAGTTTGTAAAACACAAAATACGTTTGAATCAACCGGCGCTCTCACGGTTGCATTTGTGGAGCCAGATCAAAAAACCTTTCTTAAAAATGTCTGTTTTATTAATATCTTGGACAAGTTCGTAAATCAGAAAAATCTGACACATGGTTAAGGAACTAGAGGCTTTATACTAGAAAAAAAAGTGGTTTTTCAATCCGTTATAATGGCCGTTTGGATACTAGTATTTTAAGCTCTTCATAAATTTAGAATCTGTGGAAACATTTTAATCCGTTTCTTATAAATATAAACCTCTGCAGTTAGAGGTTTTTGACTTGTTGGCTTCAACAAAAAAGTTTGCAACAATCCATAACTACAATTTCCAAAAACCTTATAACAGTCAATGTCAACCTTATAACAGACAAAAAAATAAAAGATTTGAAAAGAAGAAATTAATTTTTTTTTCTTAGAAATAAACTATTTTGATATTTTGCAGTAATTGCACGACATATTATATAGAGTAGGTTTGTGTCATAAATTGTCACACACATGTTCTGTGGAAGATTTGATATTTGTTTGATGCAAAATTGGATAGATATAATTTTACTTATAGGTAGCTAATTTTCTTTTAAAAATTTGTTCGATATCAGTTTGAAATTGGTTTGTGTTGTTTAAACTAATCTGATACATCAGATTCTACTGGCACACAAAACTGTCTGATCTCGAAATCTACCTATTTTTAGCGGATATACGTGCCGCTTGGACTTTTTTTTTGTTTTGGACCATCCTCTATCTAAATAGAAATAAAAATTTTGGTGTACGCCTGTGTGTGCGTGGGTGGGTGCGTACTTGCTGCATAGGATCTTGATGAAACTTTGGCAAATGATACAGGTTCACTTGAAAATGGAAGATCTGCATTCATTTCAAATTTGGACAAAATGGCGGGGGGTCTCCCGTACACCTCTAAGTTTAAATCTTGAATAACTTCTAATTCCGGTTTATGATCTTATTGAAACTTACTATATAAGGTTTTAATACAGTTTCGATATTTCTGCATACCAACTTCCGGTTTGTCACTTCCGGTTAAAAAGTTTTTTTCCAGGTGTTTATCCCTACTGTAGCCTACAATTACCGATCGATTTTCATTCAACGTTGGTAAAAGCTTTCAAGTAACATGAAAAAGATTGAATGAGCTTTTGGAGTACATTGAATAAAGGGTTGGGGGTTCCACCATACAACAGGTGGTTTTTTCCACAATGTTTTTATGTTTGTTGGGACCATAAAACATTCGTTCGTGAATGAATTTTGATGACACTTTGGAAAAAGATGCAACTATGTATGGCAAGGAACTGATTAGTTTTTGAGCGATAGTAAACAAAGTAAAGGGGGCTGTCCCATACACCTGTTTTTTTGAAAGCTCAATAACATCTGTACCTGATAATCGAATTAGATGAAACTTGATACATAACTATTTAGTACGGTTCACAACAGTTCTGCATCCCATCTTCCTGTTTGCCACTTCCGGTTAAAATTTTTTTTTACTTTTTCTCGTACAACAGAATTTATATTTGATGGGGTACTACTGCTTCCTTTAATATTTTTATAATTAGAACTACGCCAAATCTATAACATTGGTTAGTTTAATTTAAAGTATTTGATGGATATTAGCTCATTATATCTCCAGAACACTATGTTTCCAGAGCTGTGGTGAAGTCAGCCTATGCATTAGCGTTGCAATATTTTTTAATGCAAAACAAATTGTCATTACGAAATCGTGATATAAGAAGAAGCTTGCAATTAGGCGAACGAGGACGTTCATTATCAACGGGAGAAACAACCGTAAGTAGTGATCATAATGATTTGTTGGCTATTTCTAAGAGCTTTCTAAGATTTTCCTAGTTTAATTGATTTTTGTGATACTAAAAATATTTCGTTATCGAATTTTCGAATCGAAAATTTTCTGCGCCAATTTAAAATTCGATTCTAACATATTTATTCAAAATACCAATAATTCAAGCACCACAATACCATTAGATATCAAAACAATGTTGAAAACAATCCCAGAATTTGACGGAAATTCGAATTAATTACATAAATTTTTAACTTGTAGTGATATAGTGTATCAATCAGTTACAAACGACAAAGAAAAAGAAATTTTCTTTAATATTATGAAATCGAAACTCAACGGTCGAGCATATGATTCAATAAAATAAGATTTAAATTAAATTTTTCTGATTTGCGATCAATAGAATTTCTCCAAAACCAAATAGTAATTCAAAACAATTTAAACAGGAATCAGTGAAAAATTTTGCCTATAAAATTAAGAAAGCTACTTGCTGACCAAAACGATGCATGTATCGAACAACAGGGCGAATAAGCTGCTGTTTATATAAAAAAATTATACAGCACTACAGCTTTACATTCTTTTCAAGATGGACTGAAAGATCAAATTAAGCTGCTAGTTAAAGCTTGTAGATTTGCAATGCTTCGCGAAGCGATTGCAAAAGTGATCGAAGAGGACGCAAATCAAATTGAAAAGGACCATGAGTCGAAACATTGTCCACGAAACCCCAACCAAGTGTCTAAATACCATTTATGTCAAAAAGTGGGTCATACAGCCCATCAAGTGCTATTCACTGAATACTTTTAATAGACCAACCAATTCATTTAATAGCAGGTTTTCTAGATTAAACTCACCAATTTCCCAACCACCTATGTATGAATATTATGAATGAATATGAACAAATGTTAGAAATATATGAATAATTTAAAAATAATCATATCCAATTGTAAATTTTACTGATAAGTATAATTCTCAACCTTCAACTTAGGGAAACTTGTCAGCCCTCGAACAGGATCAATTGAACACAACTGTTCGAGTGAAAGACATTTAAATTCGTGTTTAAATCAAAACAATAGTTTTACAAACAGAACTTTTTACAACAACAAAATTAATTAAAATTCTCTGATTCTGAAAATTCTCTGATTCTAAAAAAGCAAAAAAAAAAATTATGTCTGTCAGCGGCCGGCCGGCCGGCCGTCATTACCTACGCTGAAGGGATTTCAAAAAATTTTTGTTTCTTCTAAAAATAGGTATACTCAAGGAACAGGTCCGATAGGACGCTGTGTTCGATAACTGTACCGGAAGTGTGTCAAAAAATCATTATGTGTGTCAAAAATAGCAAATTTTCATATTTTTGGCTTAAAAAACGTTCATTTTAAGTGATTACGAGTAGGAACATTAAATTTGGAGAAATCTTGATGATAGGGATTGATATGTGAGATCAAAAACTAGATTATTGCACTATAAGTTTGTCAAAAAAGTGTTGTCAAGTGTGTCAAAAGAAAGATTTTTATTTATTTTTTTACCCAATTTTTTGGAAAAAAATAAAATTGTTTGAAATGAAATTTTATTATTACTATTAAAAATTATGGCATTATAAGTTTGTCAAAAAAATGTTGTCAAGTGTGTCAAAATAAAGATTTTTGTTCCCAATTTTTTTGAAAAAAATAAAATTAATAGTTTGTATGACATGAAATTTTATTATTATTATAGAGAATTATGGCATTATAAGTTTGTCAAAAAAATAATGTCAAATGTGTCAAAAAATGATTTCATTTATTTTTTTAGCCAATTTTTTGGAAAAAAATGTTGCTGTTTTTATGACGTAAATGTAATTGAAAATGAAATTGGACATGGAAATTTTTGAATTTGTCATAGTTTTTGAAATATTTTTGGAATTTTGAAAAAGTTTTAATTTTTGATTTTGTAATAATTTTTGCAATATTTTTAGAATTTCGAAAAAAGTTTTAATTTTTGATTTTGTAAGAATTTTTGGAATGTCTTTGGAATTTTGAAAAATTTTAATTTTTGATTTTATTATAATTTTTGTAATAATTTTTGCAATATTTTTAGAATTTTGGAAAAAGTTTGAATTTTTAAGAATTTTAGGATTATTATTGGAATTTATTTCATTCTAATTTTTGGAATATTTTTGGAATTTTGAAAAAAGTTTCAATTTTTGATTTTGTTATAATTTTTGCAATATTGAAAAAGAATTTTGAAAAAATAAGAGTTTTTGAATTTTATATATATTTTTAGAATTCTGAAAAAGTTTCATTTTTTGATTTTGTAAGAATTTTTTAGAATATTTTTAGAATTTTGAAAAATTTTAAATTTTTGATTTTGTAATAATTTTTGGAATTTTGAAAAAAGTTTTAATTTTTGTTTTGTAATAATTTTTGCAATATATTTAGAATTTTGGAAAAGTTTGAATTTTTAAGAATTTTTGGAATGTTATCGGAATTTTGAAAATATTTTTAGAATATTGAAAAAGTTTGATTTTATTTAATTTAACAATGTTTTTGGGACTTTGATTATAATTTTCCGGCAACGGATTGATGTTTCGTGTTTTTTGTAATAAATTTTTAAACAGATATAAAAAATACTTGTACTTTAACAAAGATTTATGTTTGATCTACATCGCTGCCCAAAACTAAAAACCATGTCCTCATAAAAGTTTTTTATGAAACCGAAAACTATATCAAAATCCTTAACCTAGACCGAAGTCTTGATATCTCAGAGATGTGAGATTTCAGCCCCTCCATATTTTAATAATTCAATTTCATCTGAGTTCAATCAAAACATTATAGATTTTAACATTGACGTTTTAGCAAATAAAAATTGCAAATTTTTGATAGATACAGGGGCCGATATCAGTATCATTCAAAAGAAATTTGTCAATCCTAAAACAATTTGTTAAATTTAGAGTGGACATGTACACTTACTGGATTGAATAAAGAAAAAATTCAAACCTTAGGCAGGCTCATGCAAAGGCGAAATTAATTTACTTAACGGGCAAAAGAGAATTCAAGATTTTTATTTGATCCCAGATCTTATAACCTTAGAATACGCAGGTATTATAGGCTCTGATTTTTTAAATACTTATAAGCGTAAAATTGATTACGAAACTAAAACGTTAAATGTTAATTTTAATAGTCAATTATTTTCTTTCAATTTGTCAAATCTTGAGAATTCAAGTAATTTTCCCACTGGAGTCGAAAAAATTTTCAGTATCAACTTCAATGTAGATGAAGATAAAGAATATTTTTGTTCTGCAAAAGAAATTTTCTCTGGTGTATTTACAGCAAGCTCGATAATAAACGTCAAGAACAAATCAGCTCCAATAAGCATAATAAACACAAATCAGTATGCTGTTAAAATCGACAATATTCAACTCAAACCAAAACCTATGGATATGTACAATATTTTAAAGGTATCATCCTGGTCCAATAAAAACGAAGAACGTTTACAATTACTTGAAGATAGTTTCGATATTAAGATCGTTTACTTAATATCAAAGAAAATTAGAAATATGCCGCTTACTGATGTTTTTCATCTTAGCGGTGATAAACTAACTACTTCCAATACAGGTTGCCAGTATTACCCGATACAAATCCTATACATAGCAAGCCATATAGATTACGTCATGCCATGAAAGAAGTAATAAATACACAGGTTGATAAAATGCTAGAAGATGGAACAGTTGAACCGAGTTATAGTCCGTAGAATTTCCCACTTTTAGTAGTTCCGAAAAAGTCTGATGGTAACGAAAAACGATGGCGCATAGTGGTAGATTTTAGGCGACTGAATAATGTAACAATAGGCGACGTATTTCCACTACCCCATATCATAGAGATATTAGACCAATTGGGCAAATCCACAATTTCTTAACTCTAGATCTCACTGACGGATTTTTTCAAATACCTCTAGATAATAGCAGTAAAGAAAAAACGGCGTTTAATACCGATCTTGGTCATTTCCATTATACACGTATGCCATTTCAGCGTGTAATGAATTGTATATTACCGCTCTAAACTGTGTTAAATGCTTTATATATTTAGACGACATCATAGTTTATGGCCATGATCTGAAAGATCACAATAGCAAATTAATAGATCTTTTAAAATGTTTCCGCAAATTCAATCTTAAATTACAACCTCAAAAATGTCAATTTCTACGTAAGGAAATAACTTACTTTGGTCATTTAATTACCAGCGAAGGTATAAAGCCTGATACAAAAAAGATTTCTGCCGTAACAAATTTTTTCAGTACCGCTAAACCCTACCGAAGTTAAACCATTCATAGGACTGTGTAGTTATTATGGAAGCTTTATAGCAAATTTTTCTAATATTGCAAGTCCCATACTTCATCTTTTAAAAAAGAATGTTCCATTTAATTGGGATCCATTTTGCGATGAAGCTTTCAGTAAATTAAAAAATTCACTTATACAATCACATATTTTTTTTTTTTTTTTTTTTTTTTTTTTTTTTAATTTGTTTATTATCAAACAATTTTAATAGCCGCCTGAGCATGGAATGCTATAACGCGGCATACACTTAAATATTATAAGATACAATTTCGATACATTACTTAATATTAAATAAATAAAAATAAAATTAAATATATGGAAATCTGAAAAATTAAATAAAAAACATATGTGTTTAAATATTATATAGCGCTAATTTAAATATTATACATACTAGAATATATCAAATATAAAACTTGACCGAAAAAATAAACATGAAAACAGCAAGATATAAATTAACAAGATAAAAGTATAAAAAGAAAAGAACTAACGGTAAAAATAACAAGTATAATTATAATAAAACAAATGAATATTAGTGTTTAAGAACCATAAGCAATTCCGCAATAAGAAAATTATTGGGTAACTGAGGTTTGTAGAAATACAACTACCTTGGATTTAAATTTTTGGAAATTCTCCTCATTTTTGATTTCCAATGGAAGCTCATTAAATTTCTGTAAACCTCTGTACAAAATATTATTATTAGAAGCTTCAGTGAAGAAAAAGATTGGCAGGAAGTGCGAACGTCTTCTGGTGTTATAATCATGTACTTCTCGCGCCCATGTAACCGTTAGGCTGTGCTTAAGATGGTTGTTTACTATATTATAAATTAAGAATAGAAGCTCTTTAGCATTTATGACGTGCAGTGGAATGAATTCTTTGAAGAGAAGCGCAGTTGGATATCGGATTGGTAGTTTTAATATATATTTTATTGCTCGTTTCTGCAGAATAAATAATTCATCCAATAAGTACTCAGTAGAGCCACTCCATATCGGATTCAAGTATACAAGGTGAGACATGATGTATGCATTATAAATAAGTTTCAAGCAATTTTGGGGGAGTAGGTGTCTCAGTTTCTTTAAAGCAAATATATACGGCACAATTTTACCTTTTATATGCGTGATATGATCATTCCATTTCAAATTACTGCTCAATTGAAGACCTAAATAATTGTACTTTTGAACGTTTAGAATAGGAGCACCACAGTACGTTAGAGAAGCATCATCATGGGATACAAGAAAGGTCTTACGTTTTTCAAAAACAATATATTTTGTTTTATTGGTATTCAGTGCTAATTGGTCTCGTTCAAACCATTGACTTAGAGTATTTAGATCATATTGCATATTTTCACAGAGTTGTTGTCTGGAGTCTGCTGAATAAGCGAGAGCTGCGTCATCTGCATATAGATGTATCCTTCCCTTAAGAGGTAGACTGCATATGTCATTAATAAATATATTGAAAAGTACGGGACCTAATATAGAACCTTGTGGCACCCCCTTTATTACCTGATTACAATTGCTGTTGTGACATCCGACAGATACGTACTGTTCCCTATTCTTCAAATAGCTCTCAAAGAACATTAGTGTTCCTCTAGAAAACCCTATTTTCCCAAGTTTGGGTAACAATATATGATGCTTTACAGTATCAAACGCTTGCTTAATATCTAAAAAAAGACAAGATACTTGAAGTTTCTTATCAACTTCTTTGCTAATAAAGTCTGTTAGAGCCAAGCATGCACATGTTGTATTAGATTTCTGGCAGAATCCGTATTGCTTATCCGAGATTATTTTTTCTTCATCAAGGAAAGATAATAGTCGCACTGAAATAACTTTTTCAAATACTTTAGCGAATACATTAAGTAAAGAAATGGGCCTGTAATTGTTTACAGTCATTGGACACCCCGATTTAAAAACTGGCACAACTCTTGCCAGTTTTAAAGTATCTGGAAACTCGTTTCTCATTAAGCTTTCATTTATTAATCTAGATATGATAGGACTTAACATTTCACTGAAGTGTTTAACAAATTTTACTGAAATTAAATCAGGACCAGCAGCAGTGTTATTTTTTAGGCTATCGATGATATTTTGCACCTCCGTAAAATTTGTATCATTAATTAAAAACTGAACAGAATTGTCACAGAAATTGGTTTCTATTGCCACGTTATTATTTAATGTGATTATGTCAGCGGATGTGAAGAAATTGTTAAATTCATTAGCAACAAAATAGTCATCATCAAAGATATCATCGTCTTTCGGCAATAGGATTTTTGCTGATTTATTGGGCGTTCCATTAAACACTGTGGATTTTAGAAAATCCCAGAACTTCCTTGGATTGCCATTGCAGTTGTCTAGTTGCTTGGAGTTGAATTGGCGTTTCGCGGCTAGTATTTTATTTCTAGTTAGTTTTCGGTAGTATTCATATCTTTCCTTAATATAGCTATTGTCGGGGTATTTAATTTTGAATCTGTAAAATCTTTCACGCTGAGCTAAGGTGTATTTAATTTCTGGAGTTATCCAATTTTTATTTTTTACTCCTCTACTCACCAGTATTTTATGAGAGTTACCTGCAATTGCCGTTTGCAGTCTTTGAGTTAAGTCAGAAAACGAACAACAGCTTTGAAGGCCCGTCCAGTCTAACGTGGACTGAACGTCTAAATATCCTAATTTTACACAGACATTTTTCGTTACAACAGATGCCAGTGACCAAGCAATTGGAGCTGTCTTATCACAGCATATAAACTCTGCAGGCTTACCTATTGCCTATGCAAGTAGAGTCCTCAATAATGCCGAGAAAAACTATAGTACTGTGGAAAAAGAACTCCTTGCAAATATGTGGGCAGTTAAGCAATTCAACCCGTACATTTATGGAACAAAATTTATTATAAAAACCGACCATAAACCTCTTATATGGTTATATAAAAGTTTAAAACCCTCTTCCCGTCTAATGCGATGGCGTATAAATATTAAACCGACCCAAAATCAACATGTTGATTTTTCTTTTGTGCTCAGGGTTTTATTCGTTTATTGGTCCATACTGAATATCCACACAAAAAATTGGAGCTGATTGGTGCCTCCAAGAGCTAGCACTATTACATATAGTGAAATAAGATTCGAGATTTTTCGACTATAAATACTTATATCCCAAAAACGCTTAATGATATGAAAAAAAGTGGAAGCAACCTCACCTTATTTTGTGATTGCTTAACTTTTTTAGTACAAACTTTTTTTCTCAGAACTACAACAAAAAAGTTTTAGTGGAAATTTCTGAATTTGGGATCAATTTTTCAAAAAGGCTTCATTTGCTAGTGACATTTTAAAACAAAGTTGCCAAACAAAATATTTATATTTTTACTAAAATAACATTTATTTAGAACGCACTTACAACTTTTATTCAAAAATAAAAAAGTTTTAGAACAAAAGTTCCTTTATTTTAAGAATTTCTTCAAATTTTCAGTTTAACTTAACAGTGTATTTCTAAAAATAAACAAAATTTACTAAGATTAATTAAGTACAATATTATATTAATAAAAAAATTATTTGCCGTCAAAAATATTTGCAGAGTCACTTAAGAAAAATTGTTATTGTGGCAAGTGTCAGAATATGAGTATCAATCAATGCATTCCTGACAGCGTAAGTTTTCAAAATTTGGATGCAAAAACTAATTTTTTAAGAAGCAGTTCAACAAATTTTAGTTATAAACTGTTAGAAGGTCTTGAAATTTGCATTTACCTGTAAAGAACATTATTTACTAATTCACTCAAATGTTCTATATCTTTTGATTAACTTAACCGAATTTCGTGATTTTTTACTTGTTTAAAAGGTATTGAACTAAGTAATATTAGTAAGTTATTTTTGCTCATTTCAAATTTAGGAGCATAATATGGTGATTGGTGACCTAAAAATTAAATATAATATTTTGAAACAACTTGTCCTTGTCACGAAAAAGAAACATTTTGTCTGAGGAAAGTGAAATAAATAAAATTATTAGGAATTTTCACATCAATCCTTTAGGTGGACATCAGGGAATTGTAAGAACTTTTAAAAGAATACATATTCTCAATTTCCACAGATGGGAAGTAAAATTCGCAAATTTATTTCCAAATGTGAGCTATGCCAGAAAAATAAAGTAACACGAACAAACAAATGTCACATGAAAATAATTTCCACATCAAAATACCATCTGAGAAGATTTTTCTTGATATATTTGGGTCATTACCTGAAACTCATCAAGGACATAAAGTAATATTGACCATGCAAGATGACTTAACTAAATATTCTATAGCCATTCCATTGCACGATCGAGAAAGTGAGAAAACAAAAAGTCACATTGAATCCGCTATAACCTGAGATGAAGATGTAGATATGGCTCTATAGCCTCGAATCATGCGGAGCAACATATTTGTTATGCCGGGTAATTCAAATTCCATAATTGTGATTTGAACCGCTGTCCCGCTCACACCAAGTTTGCCTTAACATAATTCCTCATATTGGTTTTCATAGTTGTCTTCATTTTTTTATTTTAAATAGTTTCATATAATCAATCCATAGCATCAATCTATTTGCTATAGTTTCCGCTACAAAAATGTATTGTTCTGGAAGAGTAGTGTTATGTTTCCCATTGAAATATTCTTTGTTTAAGTTTTGATCATTAATCACTATTAAACATTTGTGTAATATTTCTCCAATGTAATTTCCTTTACTCAATTTGTATTCATACTTCCGCTATTTTCAGGTGGATTTCCTACAATCGTCTATCAATTAATAATATTTTTTTTCAATGCGATTTCCTGTACTTAGTTGTCATCGTTGATCGCTATATAATTGTCAGAAGACGGTTGTGTATTATCGTTGATCCATAGCCGCGCTGTTTACATGTATAATTCGTTCAATTGTTTCGTAAACGATGTTTTCTTTTTAAATCTTTTCCAATTTCTATTACAAACTAGCAGTCTGGCTCCTTAATGGGTATAATAACTAACGATAAAACGAAAATAAAATTTCCCCAAGAAACCACCTTATCGATTCGTTATTGACCGCATATAAATAGTAGTTGACAGCTATCCTCGCACTCTTATTTCTCTTAGTCTATTGTGACTTTCATTCGACTAATTGTCTGATAAAATAAACAGCTGTGATTGATGTTTTTTTGGTTGTTGACATCTACACAGAAAACAAGTGGCAGAAAATTAATTTTCGTGGAGATGAATTTTTTTTTGTGACTTTTATCTCATGGATATAATAAGGAACCACACCCAAATATAGATCAGATTAATTTTTATTTTGTTAATGGTGAGTCTCACATCCTAACCACCTGTGATTATAATAATCAAACTGTATGCTTTTGCATATTGAATCTCTGTGATGTTTATAATAAAACCGTATGCTTTTGCATATCGGATTTCTGTGATATTAGACGTAAAAGTTTTGTAAATTGAGTGAGATCTGTGTTAGTAAAAATTATACTGTATGCTTTTGCATACTAGATGTTGGGTTATTAACTATTAAAGTTTCGTGCTCAAGTATTAAAATCTGTGATATAAAAAAAATTAACCTTTTATGTTTTTTGTGCAATACTAACTGTAACGTGTCGTCAATCATATAGAAAATAATTATAAAAAACAAAACAAGCTAAAAGAATTCATTAGTCCAAAATTATTTATTTTAATTATCATAAGTTATTAAATACCTAGAATAAATTGATTAAACACAACTAAGTAACATATATACAAATTAAGGAAAAAGTAAATATATACTAAATTTATATGTGGAAACTTATAACCTGTTTTTCTTGGAAATCCGGCGTGTTGTGATAAAATAAAACTACACCAATATTTTTTTAAACCTGAAAGCCAGTGTTTGGTTTATTGACCCACTCGATCCGGCAAAGGAATATTATTACCACGGAGCGAGGTGCAGCTAACTGGTGAAATGTGGATGTTTATTGTGGTCGAGAAGCATGGCGGGCTAAGGTGATTCGAGTAAGGTGGAGAAGCGGGAATTTTCCACAACATGGGGTGAGTTGATATGTTATTTTGTTTGGGTTAATTGAATGAACGAATATGGATATGGGTGTAAGTGTGAAAGTACGATTATGTTGCATACGTGTATGATTACCTTAATCCAATGGGAAACACGTAAATGAAAACGAAAAGAAAAATTTTTTCCATAACTATGGTACACAACACACATTTATTGATAAAACCTTAAAATTAATTATAATTAAACATGGATGATTAAGTATTATTGAATCAATTAAGGTAATTGGTTCAGTGTAAAATTGATGATAAAAGGAAGAATCAAGATTCGTATTAACAGTCACGATTGGATTAGTAGAGTAAGATAGTGTAAATAAAAAAAAGATTTAACCGTTATGCTAGTGTCCTCATATAACGTCTAGTCCCTTCATTGTGACTCAACGCATAATGATGTGAAGGTTCAATAATTCTTATACTATAGTCCAATGTGACCATGAATTCAACGTTATTCCGGAAGAACTATATTTTATTTTATTTATTTATTATTGAATGGGCTGAGAACAGAATTAATGCAGACATTACCACGGCGTTTGGGGATGTGCATCTCGTTCCTGGAACATAGATGTGGCCCTGATGCTATTGTTTTTCCTCTAACAATTTCTAAACAAGGAAATGTGATGACATCGTTGATCGATTCGTGGAATGAGGAGTAGCGGTATGATCAAGCGATACTGGTGAAAACTGTTGAACGGCGGTTAGTAAATTCGGAGGTATCTAAGGTTGCAGTTGAGGAATTACGATCGGTCACTGAAACACACCACAAGTTACACTCTCCCGACGAATTCATGTGCAAAAATTTTTGTTAAACCTAAAGTTCTGGTCAGTATAGTCAAGCCGTCAAACACCAGATCTTTCGCCATCTGATATTTTCGCCTTAAATTTTTTTTTTGTGTGTCATGCAACTAGGAGCGTACGAATGTGGTAGGTGATGCATGGGACGGTGGACGGTGTGAATGGGCGTATGGGCGTGGACGTGTGCATATGTGCCTACGTCTGGTTATGTATATGTGTGAACGTATGAGTATACCTGCGTATGTATGTATAGGTAGATGCATTTGCTTGAAGATGTATGGGTGTATGAATGCGCAGGAGCGAATGCATGTAGGTGTAAGTGTAGGTGAGTGGGTGTGTGAGCCTGTAGCGGTGCGTGAGCGTGTGAATGAGTATTAAACCATGGGGTTGGACGTGGTGATCGCGGTTCTTTCGCCTAGGGGGTCGCCAGAGTCTCATTCTTTCACTTGCTTTTTTCTCATTTCCGTATATATCATGTTTTTAGCGTACTATATTGTTTATTTATGCTGGAGTAGCAGGATTTCTTACTCGTTTCCTGCCGCTAGTCAGGGACAAAAAAAATAATCTCGCTAGGTACGCGACCTGCTATGCGACTTCGTTGATTTCCAACGAAGAAGTGCTTCATTACATATTCCTTTTAGCGCCTAGTAGCTATGCTCACATGATTAACCTAGATGCACCCATACCAACCAGCCGAACAAAAGAGAATCGATTCCACTAAATTTCTATTTATGAATTGTAGCGTGTGGCTGACAAGATCACATAGCCTTATAACCTTGTAAAGCTATGGAAGAGAGACTTTGATTTGACACATTTTCGAGTAATGTGATATGATACACCAATCTCTCGCCCAAGTTGACAACAAACTATCTGGTCTGCTAAACATTTTAATTGATACTACATTTTTTAATGGTAGGTGGTCTTGCACGATTATACTTGCGCTTCAGTTGAGTCATAAATGTTTTGAAGACCATGAAGTCATCTCGTTTAGTGCTCGTTGACCCCATTGTTGGAATTGTTTCCTTGAGTTTCCGATTAATACTATTACTTTATCATCAACGTTCATTCTAGACTCAAAACTTTACTCAGTAGTATAACTGGTCGGTATGATGTAGGCTCTGAAATATCTCCATCATTTAGGAATTATATTAACGCGACCAATTTTCGAGTCTTTTGGGAGTACACCAAATCTGATACAGCCAACACGTAGGAGCTAAACTTGCCATCCATGTGCAACTTCAACTTCAATTTGATCAGAACCAGAAACCTTGTCACACTTATTGCTCTTTTTCATTGCCTGTGAAGTTTCAGTCATCTGGAGTTTCATAAGGTATTAATTAGAGCTACTCTTTTATCGTTTGCATGTTCGGGCGTGTCCCCGTATCATCTGATAGCAGAGCGTCAAGTAACACTTTGCTTGAGGTACCCCGTTTGAGGTGCGTATGATTTGTATATAAAGCCTTCTGGATGCTGATTGCTTACTGCCTTGATCAGTTTTCTAGAGCTTTCTGTTTTAGTTGTTTTAACCTTCTGGGTATAGGTGAATTGTGAAGATTACAATATGCAGGCTGTTTTAGCAGCTTTGAATCTGGATCCCTTTTTCTTAATAAGTTTACATAATATTTGCGATGACTTAGATCGTCGGTCCACCTGTTTGTCTCTTTGGTTTGTACGCATTTAAATTTATGTGGTATTGAATCTTACACGGGCCTTAGTATGATGACAATAAAGGTGCTTCTAACTGAGCGGACCATCTCTTCGACTTGTGTTTCAGCACGCCTAATATTTAGTTGCAGATTAAGAGTTAGTATTTTCCAGTTGGTAGTATTGATATAAAAATTGATGTTGTTCTAATCACGAGAAACGCTAGCACAAAAGATTACTTAATATTTCAACTAGAGGGTAAGGCCTCATGATCTCTCCAATTTTGAAAATGCTTCATCATAGTTTTGGAAAGAATGGTGACGTCCACGGAGGATACACAATTGTGTGCAAACACAACTTAGGTTCCCAGATGAGTTCACATCGCGAAAGGAACTCTTTTAGTTTTTGACCTTTGCTATCGGTGAGACGTTCCAAACAACGAACGTTAAACTCACCCACAATAATTATTGGACCTTTTAATTTGTTTAATACATAGTGTAAAGATTATTCGAATTATCTTCAATTAGCTTCTCGAAACTAGCAGTAAACGTTAACTAGCTGTTCCATATGTTCCAAGGTCTAATCTCTATGTATAAACAAAGTGTAAAAAGTACGAGAGGGTGATAATAACTTGGATGTTCGTATTGTGAATAATGGCTTAACCCATGAATAGGATGTTCTTTATTGTTTGTGATTCAGTTGCTATGATGTTCACACAATACACTTCCTATGCACGCAGAACGATCATTGAATGTTGTAAATTTGGTTGCGCAACCTTAATTATCAGACAATTATCTTTGCTGTTTTTGTGTGTCTACCCATTTTGATTTATTTGTTTTATGGGCTCAATTTCGTTTTTAAGCTGCTGCAGCTGCTACTTCCTACGTTACGAGCGTAAAGTTTGCTTTTTCCATACATGTTTCACATTCTGGATCGAGTGCTTTGCCCGAAATTTTGAGACTTGCAAAAGCAAAAGGGGGCAGGAAGATCTGCCCAACAACTGTTTATATGAATTTTGTGTAACTTTTACGCCTTTCAATAATATAAGACTTGGTAGATAAGGTTTAAATATTATTTCCAACATTTGTGTGTACCAACTTCCAGTTCGATACTTTTGGTAAACAAGTTTTTTTTTAATCTTTTGCAGATTAGTCACCATGTCCTCGCACGTTTCATTTGGTGATTACCACATATTTTATATTCCATAGGGCATCTGTCCTTGATGAGTCCGACAACTTTTGTTTCCGCTTTTTTGTTCGGCAAGTACCGAAACATTACGATAGGCCGAGGGTTTCGTAAATTTGCTACCACGATTTTGTTTTTAAATAATGGTGGATGGAAATTTGTTTTAGAAAACGAATAAAGTCTTGTTCGACAAAAATTAGTCTGCTATTGTCCAGTCCGATAACCCAAACATGCCAAAATGTCAGTTGTTGGACTCGACAATAGCCGACAAATTTTTTTCGGACAAGGTTACCCGCGTTTACTAAAACAAATTTCCTACCCATTTTAATAAAAAACAAAATTGTGGTAGTGAATCTACAAGATCCTCGGCAATCGTAATGTTTCGGCGTTTACCGAACGAAAAAGCGGCCGAATCAAGAAAAATAACAGAAACAAAAGTTGGTGAGCTCGTCAAGGACAGGCGCCTCACGAAGTATAAAGTATGTAGTAATTATCAAATGAAACGGGGTAGGGCCTGCTGACTAGGCGTTTATCCCTTATACTATAGCCTACAGTTGCAAATCAATGTTCACTAAATCGTTATAGATTAAAGGTATCAATCACTATGACAACATGTTTCGTGGATTAATTTTAATGATACTTTGACGAAAAGTGCATATATATATGGCGGTAGGCTAAATTGTTTTTTCTAGTGAAATTGCACAAAGTGGTGGAGGGTCTTTCGTGCACCTGGATATTTACAGGCTCCCATCTGTACCTGATAATCGAATTACATGAAACTTGATACATAAGCATTTAGTACAGTTTACAACAGTTCTGCAACTCAACTGCCTGAAAAAATGCATGAAATGATCAATAATTATGCATGTTTTAAAATCCCCATGCATGAAATTGTGCGTAATACATTTACGAATATTAAAAAACCGATGCGGAACGAAATTTATTTAATGAAAATAATAATAAACGAAAGAATATAGAATGAGAGAATTAAAAATTTAAAAAGTTTTTTAAAATTTTCTAAAATGGTTGGTTTCATTAAACTTTTAATGAAATAAAACTTTCATACCCGTGTAGGAGCTGTCAATATTAAACAACGAACGAAACTCGGGCCAGTTTTGGCAAGCCAAGCTTTGGCTGGTTAACTATGGTTTCAGTCTGGGTCACTTGTAAATCCTAGACTGAACCAAGATTCAGTTTATTACATTATTATTACGCGTTATTCAGCAGTCTAATGTATTGTAAGCACGTGCAAAAAATATTATATTTATCGTTATTTTAATATATGTTACTCTTTCCACAATTTTTTTCCATACATTTAAGGTAAGTCCTGGAAAAAAATTGGTTTGGTAGACCTGGCCCAAGTCTTATCTACCAGACTTGGCGCAGCACATCATTGTGAGACAAAATTGTGAACGAAAGAATTTTTTTTGTGAAAGCAATGAAAACAAACGCAAAAAACAAATGGACACTTTGAATAATAAATTTTAGTGATTTAAATAAATGATTATATTTTTTTGATATTTTTGTTTGTCATGTTTCATGCTGGTTTACTGATATTTAAATTAAGTTTTTTATACTATTAAGACAATTATGCAAAATTACTATTACTTTTAAGAAACAATTAATAGTAACTACACAAGCGACTTAGGATGCTACGGAAAAAAATATTCCTTCCTATCTTACGAGTTCACACATAGTGATGTTAAGAAATTAATAATTTCTAATAAAATCTATAATTGTCTAAATACAAGTGTCCAACGACAAAAACAAAACGAGAAATTTAACTATAACAAAAAAGGCTGAATGGTTTTTGGACGATATGGGGATAAATGGTGGGTGGCCTCTTTAACACCTGCTCATTTGAAACTTCAACAACATCAGCTTCTGATAAATGATTTTGTCTATGCTTGGTGAATCTGCTAAAAGTATGATTTGTAATAATGTTGTATCCCAAATTCGTTTTTTTAACCTCCGAAAAACAGGTTTTTTTCTATTCGTATAACATAATGTATATCTGTTGGGATACTACAGCTTTCTTTGATGAACTTATTTTGATGAAACTTTAGCAAAAGATGGAAATTTATATAAAGAACTGAAATCTATATAACCATAACAACTAATCTTTAAAGCTTAAATCCTTCATTGAAATTTAAATTTCATTTCGTCTAAAGAGTTTGTTTTTTTTAAATTATTTTAATTGTTCCTTTGAACTCTGGACTTATTTTAAAAAGTAGCTCTGTATTAATTTTGTATATCTTTCACAAAATATATAGCTACATTGCCGAGGGAAAATATGCTATAGTTCTCACAAAATGATGTGTTGTTAGTTGCAACAATTTTCTCAATAAACATTAAATCCAGTAAAAGCTGTTCTTTGCACATTAAGTTAATAAAAATGTAATTTATGTATCTTGAACATAACAAATCACTTAAGGGTAAATTTGTCATAGAATACAAACACGTACGTACAAATTACATTGTAATGGAGTTCTTAAATAATTAAGTTAAAATTCAAACTAAAATGGAACAAACGTGCATAATTATATTAATTTGCTAATGCAAATATTGATGTTAGGAATATATAAGGTTTCATGTTAAACAATCGATAGTGATCATTTTTTGTAATCTTATAAGAATTAAATTATAATAATGCTGTTACGATAAATCTGTTCGATGACATTAGTTTATTATATATTTACAAAGAACAAAAAAATTAACATTTTTTAAGAATTTATTTCTTTTGTTATTGAACTTTGTCGGTAATAAAATTCTGGATTTATTTTTCTGTACAAAAAGATTTTGTATTTTATTGTCGGAAAGTAGGGTGGAATATCAGGGGGACCAGATTTTAGAATCTAAATATCATGAGGTGTGGCGTTGGGATAGGAAGTGTTAGTTAATGTTTGGATTGTTTATTTGTTCTAATAAGAGCACACTACGAAAAATGAGACACTGATGTAATGAACGATCTTAAAATTAAAACACATTAAATAGTCGTACAGCAACTCTCTTGAATGTTTAGTTCGATGCCATAACCAGGCTGAAAAAAAATAAAAAATTTGTTAAAAAAACTGGCCATACTGCTAGTGGAACGATAGCGAAATAAGAAGCATTAGTGAATTTATGGAAAAGTCTAAGAAGGATGTAAATTTGAACTAGTTTCTAAAGATCAACTAGAATAGTTACTCGACAAAGATAGTTACTCCATGTTCAATTTACACAAAGTTAATAGCACATAACCCAAAACGATGTATTCACAAATAACGGACTTTAAACAAAATGCTCAAACCAGTTTTCTTTGTATTTATAACTCATTTTCTACCCAGTTCTCTTCATAGGTTTAATTATGGTTTTAGATATAAGTACCGCGGTGCCATCGATTTTGGACAGACTAAAACAGGCTGAATTAGTCTAAAATTATTAAAACCAAATAGATGCTATTCTCTGTACATATGAACAAGTGTTTCTGTGCAATTGGTAGGAATTTTAATAATAAAATGATACGAATAAAATTTAAAAAAAAAACGAATTTAAGAAGATCGATGTAACAACCATGAAAACGGGGAAGGTCAACTTTTTAAATCTTCAGTCAGTCTAAATAAATAATGTTTCTTATTCAAAGGATTGAGCACAATTTTACAAATATTTAGATGTTCAACAAATTGTCCACAACCGATGGATTCGATTAAATTATAAAAAATCTTATATTTCCGGATTAGATATTTCTAATCCTCTCTTAATGGATCCAAGTTTGCGTTCTGAGAGAAAATATCGAAAGCCAGAACAAATTTTGTATATCCACTTGGGTACTGACCACAACAAACGATCAGACTCTTGTACCACATTTAACTAATTTTTTTCAAATTTTATAAATTAAATCAATTATAAATTAAGCATTTGCAATTGGTGGAGTAAGAATTCCAAATCAGAATAATTTTATAACGTCAATGTAACAAAACTCAAATCAATTCAACCTGTGCTTATACATAAAAGGGATAATGCCAAACTGCATTGGTTCAGATTTGTGATTTTTTGTGATTTGACAGGACTATAAATTTTTATTCAGCGAGGAATTATGATCATCTAAAAAAAAGTCTCCAGTCAACGCTTGCTGCTAAACTGTTTTTTTTTTATAAGTTGTTGAACTATGGCTTCTGTCATAGCGGACCATTTGTGGTCTCATAGACATGCATCATGGGTCGACAACAACACTTTTTTATACCTAAAGAAAGAGCAAACATTTATAGCTATCCTTAAATGTAAACGCTGTAAATCCTGAATTATTTGATTGATTTAAATATTTGGAAAATTATTGACACATTCAAATTTCCAACACGTTCAGAACCCTTAACAAACGTAATTCATAAACAATTTTGCCCTCTTCAATAAAAAGGCATAATTAAAGATCCTATTTTTTGGTTTTAACTCAAAGTATCCTGTTCTAGAAGAAAACACAATTGAGATCATTTTAAGATTATGAACGAAATCTGAAACTAGAAATTGTAGGTAGCGTTCAAGAATATTAAACCGGTAGCCATACTTATCACTTGTGAATGTTGGAACTGATCGAACACATTCTACGTGCAGAAACAACAACATTAAACCGAGATAATTTTAAACCGAGCTTACTCAGAAATCTGGAGCCAGCAATTATACAATAACAAACAAAATAAAATGACCAATAACGCTAACTGGTCTATCAACAATATCAGTTTGAGACCAATTTGTTAACAAGGAAAAACTCAACTAAATTAAATGTGGATTTTTCCTAGGATAAAAGCAGTTAATTGCATTATTACGATGGTGGAAAAATATAGTACCAACACAAGATAAAAAATCGCTACAATATAATCGCTAGGTGCAGATACATTAACATCAAAGCCCACTTTTTATACAAAGCAGAGTCGTAATTTGGTGAAGAAAACTAATCTATAGGAAGGTGCGGAGTCTCTTTTGCATAATTAGTCAATAACGCAGCAATCGGTACACTCAAAAGCTTGTGGTAAAACATCCAACAGCGAGATAAATAGGTCAATCTTTGACAATTTAGATTTAAAGGATTTCAAAAATAAGATATATCGAAAAGTCAGTGTTTTGGATCAATGTTTGTAATTAGCTCTGATCACAGTGCTCTGTAAATCCCTTTAAAAAGAGTTGTACTATCCGCCAATGAATTGTATTCGAACTGTTTGAATGAGCATATCCTGGGCTCATCAATAAACGGCAAATATATTTTGAAAAAACCCAACTACACCAAAATTGACTTCTTGAAAATATCCATAGTAGTTGAACCAGCTTAGTTCATTGAATAATTTTTTGTTTCATTTATTCTTAATGACTCCGAACTTTAACCGTAAAACTACAGATGTTTTGTTTATCCGCAGAAGACCTAACATTCACCGTCATATGTAAATATAAAGACCTGAGCACAAAATCACCCAATTGGCAATGTGTATTCTAATATTTGCTTGATTTAAATTAACCAAAAATTTGTCCGCATGGGAGAGAGGTTCAATTATCGTTCATTTGTAAATTATTGTTCAATTTTTTATCTATGGAAGTGACAAATCCTGTACTCACTACTATTGACATATGATTTAACATGAGATATCGCATACATCTGGCAATAGCAGTGAGATATCAATAGCCGAAGCGATAGCTTAGGGATGCTAGCAGATGAATTATATACAGTCAATGGTAGCACCCTTAATCTAAGTTGATTCCGGACGGTTAGTGCTTACTTCGACCCTTCATAAAATTATATGTGTGAGTTTTCAAAATTTGTCAAGAACAGTTAAGTCACATGATCCAGGAATATGCCACTAACTGGATTATTGGCACATCCCATTTTAGTTTTGTTCCTGCAAATTCTTAAAACAAATTTGCTTTCTATCTCTTATTTTATTTTGACTTTCCCTTTCCTATCATGAAATGTGGGCCTATATCATATTTTATATGTGACAAGTTTTACTGTTCAGTTGTCCATACTTAATTAAAAAATATAGAAAAACAAAAAAAAGTTTCCGTTCATCAACACATGTTGTTGTGGAATCTAGATCTTTAAAGATTTGTATGTGTTGTTGTGACACATATTGTAATTCCTCCTGCACAGCATATTTATTAAAAAAAAACTTGAATTTAGAATGACGAATTTATACAATTTTAATATGCTCATATGTGAAAGTCTTATGCAACCCACTTTTAAAAGTTATACTGGTGAGTGGTGAGTAAACAAAAATTTTAATCCTGCCTTCCCATATCAAATTAAGCTAGATAATATTATAAACATCTAACACACATTCACATTTATCGAACTATGTTAATCTAAATGTTAAACCTCAGACAAACTAGCAATTATTCTGCTTGGTTTCCTTTCTAATTATATCATTTTAATCCATAAAATCCATAATGTCAAAACAAAATCACGAGAAAACCTAAAACAAATAATTTCACTATAACATTGATTTAGTGTCATTGAAAACATCAAATAGATTTGAATAAAAAAAATTTAAATGACATCCAACGATAATAGAAATATAAAAATTTTTCAATGCCATCGTCACTTCGGTCATCATAGATGAAATGAAAAAAAAAAGTTTATTTTTAAATTTCTGTCAACACACATCTAAACAACAATTAAAGTTAAGAAGAGCAAAAAAAAAAATAATTCAAAAACAAATCTAATCACATTTCACAAAATTTTCAAATTTTCACAATCACAATTTTCCTTTTTTTTCGTTTAAAATAATTATCGTTGTAATACGACAAGAGTTATTATATCCAACCAAATCATAATAACAATCAACCACAAAATTCACAAAAATACGTTATGGTAATAAATTTCACGTTTCAAAGAAAAAAAATCTAATTATGGCAAACCAACAGTTGTGATTTTAACCTCAAAATATTTTTAAAATATGTATAACGTTAAAAAGTAATAAAATTATTTTTAAAATAAACTTTTCGTTTTTATTAAAAATGTATAAAAAATGTATTTACTATTTTTTCGAATTTTCCAATTCCAAATTAAATTTTAATAAGAAGCGCAAGTACAACAAATTCATTTGGCCCTAAAAATTTAAAACTAGATACAACACCAACATAACATTTTTCTTTAAAAAATAAAAATAACAAAAACTTAGTCAAAATATATTTTTAAAAATTAAATTTTTTTTTGAAAGAAATCAAAAATTTAAAAATATTTAAATTACTTATTTCAAAGAAATCACTTTATATTTTTTTATAAAACAACTACAAATGAAATATTTTAAATGCACGAATTTAATACATGTATTTATTCTATTTTAAAAAAAATAATTACTAATTTTATTACCGTTTATAAATTTTGTTTTTAAATTTTATTCAATTAAATAAAAAATTTTAAATTAAAAACCCAAAAATAAAACAAATAAAATAATAAAAGACGTCCGTATAGCACCGCGGCGAATTATAAACTGAATAATTTTTCTTTGATATAAAAACGTAGTCGGAATGAAAAACTGAAGAAAAATATAACAAAAAAAAAAGAAAATTATTGTGTGTATGTATTATTTATTTTTATTTGTATATTTAAAAAATTTATATGTACACATGGTTTGGTAGATAATAACAGTGGTTGTGATAAACATTGTTTTAGAAGGGGTTTATATGTTGATATTTGGATTAATTAAAGAAAATAAAGACAGAAGGCTGTAGAAAGATTTTTAAAAGTCGTCGAACTGTTGATATTGTTATATTAATGAATCGACTCACACATCTTGGTATCTTGACTGAATCGAGTGTCTGGGCTGTCTCGACTGTTTTGACTGCCTCGGCCATCTTAAGATTCTACTTTTTCGTAACTGTATTGAATGTTTTGACTGTCTTGACTTGACTATTTTGACTGTCTTGACTATCATGAATGTCTTGACTATCTTGACTCTCTTGACTGTCTTTACTGTCTTGACTGTCTAAACTGTATTGACTGTCTTGACTGTATTAACAGAATTATCTATCTTAACTGATTTGACAGTCTTGAATATCTTGACTGACTGACTGTTTTTGACTGTGCTGAAAATATTTACTGTATTGAATGTTGTGACTGTCTGGACTGTCTTAGGTGTCTTGAATATATTGGCTGTCTTGACTATCTAGACTGTCTTGACTGTATTCACTGTATTGACTGTATTGGTTGTATTGACTGTATTGACTCTATTGATGGTTGTAGTATGCAATTACAAACAAATGATTTGGATAACAGCAGACAACTGATTCATTTTATTTAATTTTAACTTATAATCGTTTAGCATTTATAATAAAACAGTAATTTAATTAGTATAACATCAAACAGGCAATATAAAATAATAATAATAAATTAACCCTTGATTGCTTTATAATGATATACATATACTACATCTTCCTTTCTTTAACAATCATATTACATTCGTATATTACATTCGTTCTTTAACATTCATTCATATTACATTTTATAAAATTAAACAAATATAACTAAGTTATCAATTTCAAAAATATTGAGAACGAATATCAGAATATAGAAATCAGAATTCATTCTCTGAAGAAGGTCTCTTAGAGACAGAAAATATTTTATAAAAATAAAATATTATTAAAGTGTATAAGAAGTCTTTCAATTAAAAAATTTTCATTAAAGAAATATACTTGTAATTTCTTGTATTCTTTTTACATTAACTCATCCCTTAACAAAAAAGTATTGAAGCTCTCTTAAATTTATAAATAATTTTACTATCCCTAAATTGTATTTATTAATCATATATGTACATTCATAGTATCAACTATCAACGCCTACTACAAAACAATAACTTTATTAACAAAATGTATGTAAACGAAAGGAATGAAATCATTCACCTTTACCAATTTGCCGATTTTGTAATGAAGCCCTGCTTCGTTGAATAACAACGAAGTGGCATAGCAGGTCGCGTACCTAGCGATATTTATTTATAGTAAGCCCAAGACTAGCTTCAATCTGTGGGAACGAGTAAGAAATCCTGCTACTTCAGCACAAATAAACAGTAGTACGCGAAATTCGAATAAGAACGGATAAAAAAAGAAAAGGCAAATGAAGCAGATAAAGGCAAATGACTCTAGCGACCCCCATATGCGAAGAACCACGATCACCACACCCAACCCCACATTTACTCACACACTCATACGCTCTCTCACTTGATATACTCACACACGCACACACCTGCTCACACACACACTCACACATACACATAAACACCCACACCTACATCTTAACATTTAATTGCGCACCCGAGTCGTGAATAACACAACGATGATTCGATATAGATACCATTTGATCCCATCAGTTCATAATTTTGGGATGGGTATCAATTACCTTATCCTCATCTATATGTAGGTTAAACAAAACAGCAAAAGCATCTATAAGATCGTTCGCAAAGTTACCTTTTATTTATCTTTTATAATTCCTCTTAGAATTTTTCATGGGAAAATCCGTTGCCATATTTTCCAAATCGTTGAACTTCGCTATCAGCGATGATTTAATGAATGTGAATAAAGGTAATACATTTTTGTTGTTTTATTGTTGTAGGGTAGTTTAATTACAAACTCAGTTAATAAACAAACAAAGAAAATGTTTATAGGTTATCACGAGACTCCATTGGAATGGGCACAAATTTTAGTAATAAGTTATAAGACTTTGTATAATTCTTAATATAATCATAACGTGCGGTGATATGAAAATCTGCATGATTAATCAAGGCATCATTAGTAATTTTCTTTAACTCAGAGTTCATTGCGTTGTAATTAAGGTCAGGTAATCAATTGTATTTCATACACACTTATATGCACCGCACATACTCACGCATACATCCCCACACATACATAAAAAGAAAAAAAATATAATTGAACTCACCCCATGTGAGTGTAAGATCCCACTCCAGTCCTTCGTTGGATGGTTTAGCACATCATCCTTCCTTCCGCTCCTTTATATGCTGAAGATCAAGCACAGGTGAATGAATATATAAAATAGCGTCTAGGTATGATTATTACTGCTGGTGATTATGATACATGCACGAGCGATGGATCCATGCACTGATGGATGACGATATAATATCTGCTGTGTATAATGAATGCAGCATGGAACTATGCAAAAGTGGATGAGTATAAAACCCTTGTGATGTCGGATCTATTATAACGATGCATGCGGCGGATGAGGATGAAGTTACCGGTAGGTTAAGTACAACCCCCAACACAGCCGTTACAAACAGACTAGGTTCACCAGCAATTATAAGAAATAAACTAGCTTATGACAGATGATTGTCGATGGTGACGCTCCAATTAGTAGTTGGTATAATATTGGTTCTCCACCAATAACCTCAATCAACCACCACGAGACCAGTGGAGATGCTTCAAGCACAATAAAGACGTGGTTTGTGTCACTTGTTCTTCGTATCCCTTATTTGTATTACAATCACAACACACAGATAATCTTTTTGTTTTATTTAATTGACACGAACATTTAGCTATAATGATAATGTGTGTAACAATTTTATTACATCATACAGGCAATACAAAAAAAACAACAATGACATGATTTTAATTTTACGGGAAATGAAATGTTCGATGCGCTATTAATTATGCCTTTCAACAATGTGCTACGTGGAACAACTAAATTAACTAATTAGTCTATATTGTTTATTATTCTATACACAGTAAAAATTTATTTTTTTTATTTGAGAGCACTATGACTCATTTAAATCATTATTTTTCTTAAAATTAGTTACGGAGAAAACAATCACAATGATACGAGCACAACGTTCTGATATATACACAAATTCTATATCTTTTTATTTTTGTTTGGTTAAAATAGGCTCATCAGAAGAGCCACACTCGTTAATTTTGATATCTAATACCCTATAGCGTTATTACCCTAAGGTAATAACGCCATAGGGTATTAGATAGGTACCCTGAGCAGAGAGCATTTACGTTCCCTAGAACTATTGAAGTTTACTTTAACAATCGATCGAAATCAAACAAAAGTTCCATTGTTTAAGTTCTTTTCCATCAAAGAAAACTTGAATATCAAAATAAGTTTGTTTTCTTCTTTTGTTTTGATATATACACTACTCACAACAATATAGTTACTACTTTTAAATTAATTAACTCCACGAACAAAAAAAAATTAACTAGCAAAGGCACATAAAAAAAATTCATGTATTTGTTTTGACCATTTTGTCAAGTAACCAACTATGGAAGACAAAAAAATAAATAATTTTATCTCATCTCACGATATCCAATAATCCTCTTCAAAGAAAATTCTATCCATTTATCATCAGGCTACAAACGAATTCTTTTCTATTCTTGATCTAATCAGTTTAAATACTCCCCAAATGATCAGCAAATACGAATAATCCAGGCGGAACACATGGCTTAATTCTTTTTGTGTGATTCATCAAAAAATCTCCATCACCATCTTTTAAAAGTGAAAGTCAGAAATGCAACCGCACTGTCAAAAAACTTAAACAGCAATCCAATCAGAATATTGAATAATCAGCGATTAAGCGAGCCTGTATACGCGGCTAGGCGTATTTATAGGCAAAAGTAACGACCGTTGGTGAATAACAAGTCCTTAAACACGATAAGTTGGTTTGTTTCTAGGGTATTTCCTTCGTTCATTATTTGTACCCACTAAGGAATTTACATAGCTAACTTATAATAAAAAGCTTGAAAAGAATTACATGACAAACATTGACTACGAAACGATTGCAAGAAATTATGTATGGAAACAGCGCGATCACGAACCGATGATATTGCACAACTGTTTGATGACCAACCACAACAGAAACTATTGCGATAGACGGTGAGAAATGGAATGCTGGAAAATATAGTGTGTAAGTATAGTGTGAAAACAACTACGAAAGTTTTGTTTTTGTTAATGTAAATCCAATGCGTGTGGGAAAGTAATGTGACTCGAATTTACGAAGAATAGTATCTTCGTTACAATTTGCCAAAACAAAATTTTTATTTTATTACTAATTTTATAAAAATATTGATTAATATAATTTTGCTTCATTGTAGAAAATTTAAATCATTTTGTTTTTATTTTTAATATTACTTTAACAAATTTTTTTTAAATTAAGTGAGCTTACGAATCACGCTTGAGTTTCGCCGATATACGCTTGAGTTTCGCCGTCTTCCAGTTCTATCCAATAAGATCTGGGTGCTTCATCTAACCTACTAATTTGTGCTTTAACCCAAAATCTTTCTTGTTTTACCCAAACTATTTCGTTTTCACAAAAGTCACCTCGCATCTTACTATGTAGTTCTATCATAGTAGTATTTATTACGACTGTTTCGGAGTTCAAAGTTTTTTTAAAATTAGGAAAATAACGGGATTTATAATTTTCATACTTTTCTGGGACCAGAGTTCAAGCTCTTCTATTCATATACAGTTCAACTGGAGAAATATTTAAATCTTTTAATGGTGTATTTCTGTACATACTCGAGCACAGCTCTTTATTCTCATCTCTACATTTAAGTATCGTCTTTTTTGCAATTTGCACAGCCCGTTCAGCTAAGCCGTTTGATTGCGGATAATTTGGACTGCTAGTGAATATTTCAATATCATAGGGTTTGCAAGAGTCTCTTAAATGAAAAGACTCGGATGGCATATTGTCTGCCAAAATTTGCCTTGGCCCTTGCCACAAAAACAATTCTTCAGTTTCAAAATGATTTCACTAGCGTTTTTATTTCTCAACTGAACTATATCTAAATATTTTGAGTAATAATCCACTAAAACCAAATAGATAACACTTCAAACTTCCATTATGACCATAACAATTTTAAAATACGGTAAATCGGGCAATTTCATGGGATAACATAGGTTCCTGTATATTGCTGTTTCTATATTTTTGACATATTGTGCATTTTGAAACTTTATCTTTGATGGCCTCATTAATTCCGGGCCAGTACACGATTATTCTAGCTCTATAGCTTTAGTTTTTTCTATTTCTAAATGAGGTTCGTGCAAGAGATTTAAAATTTCAGCTCGCATTGCAATAGTACAGTATATTCTTAAACACATAGTTTTGTAAGGTCTGAAAATTCCACTGACAGAGAGAGAGAGAAAGAGAGAGATATAGATCCTATTAAAGAAAGAAGACAAAAGTCTTGTATGTAATTCGGATACAAAGTATCATTTTTGCCTTCGAGTGTTTGTGTTTGCTGCACTCGGCTAACGCCTAGAGCAACATTTTCCCTCTTATGCAAAAAAGACCAACTTTACGCCCTTAATACACACACAGATAGCTATTAAATTTTTATTTTTTCTTATGTCATTGTAAAAGTTGAACTTTTAAATATGATATACCGCGCGTATTTGCTTAAAAAATTAATAAAAATTAAAACAAAATATTAGAATTAGTGAAAATTTTATTTAATCGATTAATCGGTGTTAAAATTTTCATATTAATCGTTAATCGATATTTAGTCCCAAAGGATTAATCGACCATGCCCTATGTGAGGCCTTTGAGAAAATACATTTTTTTATCGAGTCAAGTAGGGTATCATATGAAAGGGCTTCACTTCAGTGTTTCTAAAATATATATTTTGGAATTTTGCACCCCTGACCCCACTATTTTTTACGCAATTCTAAATAATGGCGTTTTCTGTAAGTTTCCTTTTCTTGATTAGTCGCGAGCCTAAATGGTAGAAAAATTAGTAAGTTATTAATGGAAAATATAGTAAAGTACCAAATACCAATAATTATATTTATTAAGGGGGTGGAAATAAAAAGGGTTAAAAACACCATTTCAAACCCGGTCAAGTGTCATTTAAAAGAGCACCAAAATTAAGAAACCTTACAATTTTTTTTAGAATTTTGCGGTGCACAGTTTTTGAGTTATTGTCAAAAAAGTGCTACACAAAGTCCTCCCCTATACGTTTCTTCGATAATTGGGTCATTTGAAAGAGCACCAAAATTAAGAAACACTCCAATTTTTTTGGAATTTTGCGATGCACAATTTTTTGAATTATTGTCAAAAAGTTCTATTTTTAGTGTTAACACCTCCCACCCCTAAATTTAATGTTGATTAACAGAATTGAGGCGTTTCTTAGCTACCATAAACAGCTATGGATAACATTTAACCTAAAGTAATATTTTTTATATCATTTCGATCAATTTAGATGAGATTGACATTTACTATTGATATTTAAGATGAAACATTTATTTTTTATGTGTCTATGGTCTGGAAATATAAACACTTTACAACACAACTTAATGTCAATTATTTTGATATTATGTTCTTTACATTCACGATACCTTTGACTAGCGAATTTTTTTCGCACTTGTCTGACTTTTTTTCATTACTGATGTTCACAGAATGAACTATGTCATTAAGATCCACGATCTCGCTTCCTTTTTCTTCTTTATCGAAATTTCTTGATAAGAGATCTGCAACGAATAAATATTTTTCCGGGAACATATGTTATGTTTAGATTATATAGTTTAATAAGCGTAATTTCATTCGCCGCAATCTTGAGTTGGATATTTTGTTAATCTCCTTCGTTAACACCCCTAACAGTGGTTTATGATCCGTTTGTACATTTACATTTTTTCACTATCCGTTTGTACATTTTTTTCCACTTGCACATAGTTTTTCTCCGTTTCTGTTAATCTTCGCGATCCAAAACAAACTGGCTTTCCTTGCTGTATAAGGCAACATCCTAACCCATGTTTAGACGCATCAGCCTGAATTAGCATCTCTTTCGTAGAGTCGAGTGTTTTTAAGATTGGGGTATTTGAAATGAGTTTTTTAATTTCGTTTAAGCACTCTGTGTGGCTGGGAAGCCATTGAAATATCACGTCCTTCTTTAACAACTCGCGAAGCGGTTTAGACAAATCTGCTATATTTGGAACGAAGGATCTTATATAATTTATCATTCACAATATTCGTTGTAGTTCAATTTTTGTTTTTGGAACCTCTAACTGTTCTATTGATTTTGTGCGTTCTGGGTCACATGAAACGCCTTCACTCGAGATTATGTGTCCTAAATATTTGACTTTGTCAACGCAAAACTGTAATTTTTCTTTATTAAAATTTATGTTCTTCTCCCTAGCACGTCCTACTACCACATTTAAGATTTTGTCATGTTCTTCTTTAGTTTTAGCTGAAATAATAATTATATAATAATGATAATAATAATGATAATGATATATACTACAATTTACTGTCTTGATTATCTTGACTATCTCGACTGTCTTGACTGTCTTGACTGTCTTGACTGTCTTGACTGCCTTTGTATTGACTGTATTGACTGTATTGACTGTCTTAACTGTCTTGACTGTCTTGCCTGTCTTGACTGTCTTGACTGTTTTGAATGTATTGACTATCATACAGTCAAGACAGTAAAGATACTCAAGACAGTCAAGAAGACCAAGACAGTCAAGACAGCCACGACAATCAAGAAAGTCAAGACAGTCAAGACAGTATAGGCAGGCGTAACAGTCAAAACGGTCAAGATATTATAGACACTCAAGACAGTAAAGATTGTTAAAACATTCCAATACAATCAGACAGTCAAGATATTCAAGACAGTCAAGTCAGTTAAGGTAGTCGATTCAGTCAAGACAGTCAATACAGTCAACACAGTCAAGTAAGTCAAGACAGTCAAGAAAATCAAGACAGTCAAGACAGTCAAGATAGTGAAGACAGTCAAAACAGTCAAGACAGTCAAGACAGTCATTACAGTCAAGACGGTCAAGACATTCAAGACAGTAAAGACTGTTAATACAGCCAATACAACTGTCTTGAATGAATTGACTGTCTTCATTGTCTTGACTGTCTTGACGGTCTTGATTCTTTTGACTAACTTGACTGTCTTGATTGTCTTGACTATCTTGACTGTATTGACTGTCTAAATTGTCTTGACTGTCTTAACTGTCTTGACTGTAGTGTCTTTCTTGACTGTCTTGACAGTCTTGATTTTCTTGACTCTCTCGACTATCTCGACTATCTTGACTATTTGTACTGTCTTGACTCTCTTTACTGTCTTGACTGTTTCGAATGTCTTGACTGTCTTGACTGTCTTGACTGTCTTGACTGTCTTGACTGCCTTGACTGTCTTGACTGTCTTGACTGTCTTGTCTGTCCTGACTGTCTTGACTGTTTTTACTGTATTGACTGTCTTGCTTGCCTTGAATGTCTTGACTAACTTGACTATCTTGACTATTTGTACTGTCTTGACTGCCTTGACTGTCTTACCTGTCTTGACTCTCTTGACTGTCTTGCCTGTCTTGATGTCTTGACTGTCTTATTAAGTTGTGACTTACTGTCTAACTAAGTAAGTGTTGTGTTATGTCGTTAAGCAGAATAAGAAATCCAAAACATTCTAATTATTATGTTGATAACAGTTTATTGAAGCGAGTAAGTTTTTTAAAGGATTAAGGTGTTGTATTTGATGAGGAACATCAATTGACATTGACGCAATGGCCACAAAATCTGGTTCTCTCATGGGATTTATATCTAGAATTGATAGGGATTTTACAAATCCATCTACTCTAGTAAAGTTATACGTCTTATTGGTACGACCTCATCTAGAACATGTATCAGTTATTTGGAATCCAATTAACAAGAATAGAAAAATATTCAATAAAGAGAAAAAATACAAAGAAAGTTTACAAGAACTGTATTCACGAATTTTGGATTCATTCGTTATGATTGCAATCGATATTGGGAAAATTTAAAATTACTATCTTCCTATGAATTGTGGTCTTGGGACTTCAATCGTTGCAAAACCGAAGGCCACCACTGGGTTTGTTTTGGCTGCGGATATTTTATGTGCGCGGATTGACTGTCCTATCTTTGTACCCTTCAAACAAGTCCGTCACAGTAGATTCTTATAAATAGATTTTCATAGTAGTAGCTATGCTGCGAACGAACCCATAAATTTTATCTCTAGATGTTTTAACAAATTTTTTGAGGTTTTCGATTACAATATTAGCAGAGACTCTCTGAAGCTTAAATTGAAAATTTTCTTGACTAATAACTTTTTAGTTGATTTGGAATAGCATAAGTTATTTTATTTATAAATTTTACAAGTATGTATGCATATTTTTTATACATGTTATATTTTTAAATGTTAGTTTAATTTAATATTTATTTGTTTGGTTTTTTTATTGACTCTAGATAATTAGACAAGAAAATGTATAGCAATGGAAATTCATTGATGTTAATTTATTTGTCAATGGACAATTTTACAAGTTTTAGACTATACAACTTATTTTTTGTTGATTTTTTTTATTGTTGTTGTGAATGAATCGTTTTCTTTTTGGTAATCATTACGGAGAAGAGAATCCTGTAGATAGCATTTAAATAAATAAAAAAGACTTGCCTAATTGTCTTGACTGTCTTTATTTTCTTGATTGTTTTGACTGTCTTGATTATCTTGACTGTCTTGACTGTCGTGACTGTCTCGACTGTCTTGACTGTCTCGATAGTCTTGACTGTCTTACCTGTCTTGACTGTCTTGACAGTCTTGACTGTCTTAACAGTCTTGACTGTCTTGACTATTTTGACTGTCTTGACTGTCTTGACTGTCTTGACTGTCTTGACTGTCTTGACTGTCTTGACTGTCTTGACTGTCTTGACTGTCTTGTGACTGTCTTGGCTGTCTTGACTGTCTTGACTGTCTTGACTGTCTTGACTGTCTTGACTGTCTTGACTGTCTTGACTGTCTTGACTGTCTTGGCTGTTTTTACTGTCTTGACTGTCTTGACTGTTTTGTCTCTCTTGACTGTCTTAACTGTCTGGACTGGCTTGACTGTCTTGACTGTCTTTAATGTTTTGACTGTCTGGATTGTTTTGAATGTTTTGACTGTCTTGACTGTCTGGATTGTTTTGACTGTCTTGAATATCTTGGCTGTCTTAATTGTCTTAACTGTCTCGACTGTCTTGACTTTCTTAACTGTCTTGAGTGTCTTGACTATCTTGACTGTCTTCACTGTGTTAACATTCCTTACTGAATATACAATCTTGACTGTTTTAACTACTCTGTGCAGTGAACACATGACATAAATATGACATCACACGAAGGTCATATAAATGTGTATGACCTTCGTGTGATCTCATATTTATGGCGTTTGTTCACTGGGTGTCTTGACTGTCTTGACGATTTTGATGGACTGACTTTAGATAGGGTCATAACCGTTCTGAGTATCTCGACTATTTTGATGGACTTGACTATCTTGAGGGGACTGACTGTATTGACGGTTTTAATTGTCCTGATTGGCTTAATTGTACTAACTTTCTTGGTTTTTATTCACTGTCTTCACTTAATTGTTTTATATTTCTTGGCTGTTTTCCGTTGATTTTATGATTGTCATACGATTTTGAGATGCTAAGGTTATGACTATTTTAAAGCAGGGACTGAAACCGAACCCGAACCTGCACCCAAATGGGTGCCGATTCGGGGTCTTTTTTTAAACCATGAACCCGAACCTGAACCCAAATCCAAAAACTCATCAGGTTCGTGTTCATATCGTATTGTCGTGTATTGTCACAGAGATCAAATTTAAAAGAAGAAAATTTAAAAAATATTTTGATAATTAAATTAATGTGAATTTCTTTTCGTACATCAGATCAAAAACAAATTGATTTTCTTTTGATCTGACAGCTAGTTTTTGTTCGTTTCGCATGTCAGATAAAAAAAAACGATCTTTTTTGATCTGAATTGTTTTTTTCAGATCTGAGATTTTAGCAAGATTTACTGATACCAATGCATGTGATATTTGACATATGTCAATTGTATGTGTTTTATTATTTAATATATGAGATTTCAAATTTAAAATGAGTTTGTTATTTCTAAGTTAAATTAAATTAAAATAAATAAATAATTCTAAATCAAATAAAAGTGTGTGAAGTGTGTAAAAATGATATACTATTATCAAAGCACATATCAAAAATGCCATTTTTTTACCCATACTACATAATTTAAAAAAACAGCTGATTTCATGTTCGCTTGGTCACCAAAATCTAGATCTTTTTCGATCAAATCTGACATACCAAAAGAAATTCACATTAATGAGAATTTTTTTGAAAAATAAGTAAAGTTTTTTGACAAATAAATAAAATATATTGCTCTCTTTTTCTAAATTTTGAACCCAAATCCCAACCCTGAACCGAACCTGAACCTGAACTTTCTATTTTTATTAACGCGAACCTGAACCTAATTTTTTCAGGGTTTCAATTCCTGCTTTAAAGTTCTTACTGCTTACTGTCTTGACTGTTGCGACTCTTTACACAAGTTGTTTAAACGGTTGTCATGGCTAAACGTATTTTCGTTAAGTGATTACTAGCACTATCAACAATGACTTGCTTTCTTTAATCATTTAAGATCACTTTCTCAAATCATTTAGTTTGGAAACAGCTTTCAGTATGTTAAGTTGAATTGTTTAAAAAATGGTAAACTCAAATACATAACATTAAATAATATGGCGTTTTATTGCTGGTTAGTGGTTACCATCACCTCATAACTGCCAAACAATTCCAAGAGAACTTCAATCGCAAAATAAATTGTTGTTAACATAATTAATTTTTTTGTAATTAAAAACAAAATTGTTTAAACTGTCTAACTAAATTTAAAATTAATCAAAAGAAATTATAAAACTAAATTACATTCACATCAACAATCATTTTATAATTAAATAAATCATTTTCCAAAAAAAAAAAAGAAAACAACTTTTGTTTCGTTTAATCAAAATAAATTAAAGTTTTTATAAATAAATTTTCACTTTTCATGAAATTAAATAACAGCAACGATAAAATACAAACGAATTACTAGAATCAGTTTAATAACCTTAAAGTTGCACCCCTCTCCAGATAACACCAATGTCTTCTTTATTGTACATATACCGAAAATAACGGTATTCTTACGAGTACGAGAAAAAGGAAAATACAAAAAAGAAAATGAAAAATTATTATGATATTTTCATTTTGTGTTTTATAATATTATGACGGTTAGTATCGTCGTCTCGTACGTTGTTTTTTTTGATTTAGAAATAAAAATGATTTTTTTTTGCTTAATTTAAATAAGAAATAAATGTCTTCTATTTATATTTCAATATTCTTATGAATTTAAATATAGGTAGTAAGTATTTGTAGCTTGTAAGAAACACAGAGGTGAATTTTAGAATAAATAATTCGAATTTCGAAATATCTTTAATATTTTATTTGTTGTTTTATTAAAGTTACAAGAAAGAGATAGAGGAGAAATAACAGATATATTTATTAAACACCTGTATAATAGTGAAATGCACAAATAAATTGCGCAAACGTACTACAGAAGTCATTTTATGTGAATACATAAAATAATTTATTTAGAATTTCTAATGTTCTAATGGGAATTAAGAAATTTGCCCAGCAATGATAACAGAAAGTATTCGAAAGTGCAGTAAGTAGTTTACAAGTATGGTGCAGGATTTCGTCTCTAACTGTGTTTCTAAAGGTAGGCTTGCTAGTGCTACCTATGTTTGCAATATACTTTCAAATCGTGTACAAAAATTAAGGTTAATACACAACGTTTTATTTGGCGTTGCTTTGCTACTGCAACATACAGTAAGAAGATCATTAGCATCACACTCCATTATAAGGCATTTGAAGATTTTGCTTCAATGCTGGGGGAATCTGGTAATTGTTTTTGGTGGTATATCTTCATCATTACTTGGAAAGTACCAATATGGTTAATCGAACTTGTTAAATTATGCGAATAGAAAATACGATTTGCTTTCATATGCAGTTTATCTAGAACGTATCTTATTTCAGGCATATTTTGTTTTTCTTTTCTCTTTTTTTGTTAATGTTATTCAATTAGGGCTTCCTGGGAGGGTCATGTATTTTCAAACCAATATTGATGTGAAAACTTCTTTAGGCATGTTGTGCGTTTTTGTATGGGGAAAAATTTATATATTCATATTATCGTCACGCTAATTTATTCAAGTATAAAATACCTATATTCGGTTATAACGTTTCAAATTGCAATATTGAATATGGATATTGCGATCAACTGAGGTGCTTTAGGTCGAGAGTTTAATTCCTGGAGTGGTACATTTTTTATTGTTTTTTTTAATTTTTATTAAATGAATTCATAAAAATCATATAAACCTCTTTTTACGAATTTTAAATTGATCGACAATCCTGTTTTTTAAAGTTATTGCTACTGTCTTTTTCCGTTTCATTCAAATTATTATCATTTCGATATTAACAAGAAAATTAATTATTTTTTTGGCAAGCAGTGCAAAAAATAATAAAATATTGTTTTTTCCATCATTATTTTCCATAATTTCATTCCCGTGAAATAAAATAAGGAAAATTAAAACTACTATTTGAGTATGTTTCTCATACTCACTCATAGTGAAAGAATTGACATCTTCATCACAAAAGATTGATTTAAACACAGGAGGCGTTGAGCAATTTTTCATGGGGAAAAATTAATATATTCGAGTCATCAAGGATTCGATTCTTCATGATAAATAAATATTGAATCTATATATATAAAATTGAAAGATAAATTAAAATTAAAATTATGTCTGTTTGTCCTTTATGCATTAATACACCATTCATCCGATCATCATGAAAATTTGGGCAGTGGTTGTGTACACTAGCCCAAAGGTAACTGGCAATTTTTTTTTTCAAAACCGCAGGCCCCTTATAATTATCTAAAGGGATTTTGCCTAAATGTTGATAATTATTTACTATGGTTTAAATTGATTTAAATATAGTTTTATACAATTAGTTTGCTTTGATCAATGTTTTTTTTTGTTGAGCATAATTTTTATGAAATTGAAAAATGAAAGTATCATCTGAAACAATTACATTTGTATATCAAAATTATATGTATTGGAATTTTAACACATCATGCTGTTATAAATTTTATCATCTACACCAAATACGTTGTGGCAATGGTATTTAATACATGTTCCTAAAATTAAGATAGTTAATAACATCAATTATATTAATTTAAAGCTCAAAAGTAAGGGATGGAATTCGCACAAATAATATACAAAGAAAACATGGCGTATGTATGATTAAACAGGGATGGCGATCATGATGAATAAACTAATTAGAAGTGGTTGCACTTAGCCGACAGTGATTTGCAAACGGTAACAATGCATTCATACCAATGAATGTAATACTTTGCTTTCCGCAGGAATATTTGTAAAATATAAAATTATTGATCTATGTGGAGTGACAACCCCGCATACTTTAGTCCCTGCTATTGGCATATGAGTTAACTTGAGATATCGTATACCACTGGCAATAACAGTCAGATATTACTAACCGAAGTGATATCTTAGGGGTGCTGGCGGATGAAGTTTTTCAATAACCGATAGCATCCGTTAGTCATACTTATGGAATATTCTTTGATGACGCTATTTTTTTTTTAAATAAAATGTGTTTGATAGTAGAAATTACAGAGTGTTGTAACGATTTGGAACTTTTATACGAAATTATAATATTACTTTACACCGGAAAGCTCAAAAAAATATATGAAAACTGATATATTGCCGGAACACTGAATTTATAACAAACAAACTAATTACACTTGGAAATCTCTTATATTATGAATCCCAGAATGAATAATTTAACAAAACAAATCATTGGCTAACATGAAAAATAATTTATTAAAAAAATAAATCAAAAACTATATAAATTAAAATTCAATTAAAAGTTTACATTAATTTATTTCTTCAATGTTGTCTTCTTCATGTTTTATTTCACATCTTCGTTTATCTTGATGGTTAATTAAAGGTTTTATTATATCAAGCAGAAACTAATCCGTTCCTCCACAAAAAAGCAATACATAATGAAGTCACTGCACGAAAATTTCATAAACGGACTTGACGTCCGTTAGACAATTTTGTGATTAGCATCTCATACGGTAACAACATCATGAAATTCTTCAATTAATTTTTGTTTTCCATCATCATCAAAGTGCATGTACCATGTGGCGATGACGTGTTTTCCTGATAACATAACACTTGCTTAACAAATGAATTTTATTTCTTCAATGTAAAACATATTTCGTTTACATATTTTAATAGATGCAATTGAGGTTTTGACATTTTATTACATTCACAACCATAAAAAAAACTTTACTATATTAACACAATAATTGAAATGAAAAGCAAATTTATTTTCTTTGTAGTTTTAAAATAACATTTTTGAAATAATTAACAACATTAAAAACTCTAAAGTAAGCTATATCACGACTCGGTCATAACTGAGTTTTTTTTATTTCAATTTACATAACTTACACCCAGAGAAATTTCTGATCATAATTTATGGAAAGGGATTGTATAATTACATTTTTGTAATTACCATTCTTTATTATAAATAATCCGCATAAATCACGCATAATTTCGGGTGAATTATACATAAATGGAATGATTTATGATATTTCATCGATTAATGTTTTACTCATAGTAAATATGATTCCTGATTTCTTTTAATCGATTAATTACTATCAATGCCTTACGTTTTGTTGACAAATATCGATAAATCATACGGTTGCCGAATAATTCAATTTTATTTGCTCTTATTTACTTTTCTTATGCTTCTTATCACCAGAATATACAACGAACAGACTTTATTTTATTCTGTATATAATTTTTTTCGTTCTATAAGATAGTTTAGAATAGTAACGCGATTTAAAATTAAATTAAATTAAAATGCAAAATAAATATATTTGCACTCTTAAAAATGACAAGTGAAATTTGTGTTTAAATTATATATTTTGATGGAACTATTTTAAATTTAGTTTAAATATTTAAATTAAATATATTACAAGTAATAATAATTCTAGTGAATACAATTTTAAAATTTTTAAGATTGTGGGATCCAAGAAAAATATATATATTTATTATTATATATTATTATATATATATATTCAAATATGTATTCAAAAATTTTTAAAAATTACTAAATGGTGAGTAAATAATTTTCCCAAAAGTGTTATTTTCTCAAATATGTAGTGTTATAAACGTTTATTTCAATTTTATCCTGTGTTTCTATTTTTTATGCAGACAAATTGATACCAAACCAAAAAGAAATTTTGGAAAAAACCTGAATAACATTTAAATTGTGAACTGGAGTTGATGCGCTTGAAAGGTAGTATTTTATGCTTAACTTCGTATTTTATTAAGGTAACAATATCAGTAATTTAATAAGTGCTTTTGTTTTAGCAATAAACCTAGATTTTCTAGCGATTCAAGATTATATGTACATGGGAGATGTACATGTACTATGGAAGAAATTTAGATAATTTATAAAGGTATCCTAATCTACGAAGCCTCTTTGGCAGTTCCAGTCGCAGAAAAATTATGGTAATTTAAATGAATTATTTGACTTTTAGCATTTCTTTCTTTAGTTTTTGTCAGATTCTTAATCTGATGCTTCGCGGGCATTTGTACATCTGGAGAAAAATTTTATCTCACAAATCTGCAAGACGGTAAGTTTTATATAAACAGCAATGCAAATAATTTTAAACTAATTAGTGTTCTTTTCTATTTTTTTCAGATTGCAATTTGCATGCAGGCTGGTCTTTCGGTTATTCAACTAAATGGAAATATGCCCAAAAAGGTCAAATAATTTTGCAAAACGCTTATGTTCGATTTCAACCATTTTTAGTTAGAGAAAACCCAACTAAATCAAAGATTTGAGTTTTGGTAAGAATTTTCTATATAATTATTCGTCATTTTTAATTTTTGTAAATGTTAAAATTTTTTTCTTTAATTAATAAATGTACATATAGTTAATTATGTTTGTAGTTGTTTGAAAGAAAATACTGAAAACTAAAATGTATTTTAAATTATTTTTTTGTTTAAACCTAAACTTTTAAATCATTTTCAACAAGAGTTAAAATTAGTAATATGTAATTGTTCTTATAATAAAACAATGTAATATAATTTTAAATAAATAAAGCTCAACTTATTAAAAATAAATGTTTTTTATTAATTTTATTTAAAACAAATTTTTTATGAATAGCAAACACAATCAACATATGTAAGTATGGTTCATGCATATTCATGCAGTAATTATAAATAAGGACTATTAAATCATACAAAGTAATGTTTGATTTATTTTTAAAGATTATGTTTATAATGTATAATTTATACATTTGTCCGTATAATTGTTTAAATGCCTTGCATAAATTCAACCCATGATAGTTTATGATTTATGCGGAAGAAGCATAAATATTATTTGTCAAATTTATAAAAACTTATTAAACGAAAATGCATGATTTATGAAATTCGCCTCTTAGTTCTTTTTTACGCGGTCTTATGCATAATTTATACGGTCATATACATAATATAAGCCAGCATTTCTCTGGGTGTACTGATTGATTTAAATTTATATAACACCTTGATTTTAAAAATTATACTAACTACCGATCCAAACAATTTGATCGTTTTTATACCATATTATCATCGATCTTCTGTTTCATTTTCCATTAAGTAATTCTCCTGTTTTTCAAATTAAAAAAAAATCATTTTGCAAAGCTTGAAATTAAGTTTATTTAAATCAACAAAAAATATTTAAATGTTTAAATGTACAGTGGTACAGATAAACGTCATAATTGAAGAAAATTAATAAAATTATTATTGAATTTGAAAATTACTATTTTTAGATTAAAAATTGAAAATAGTCCGTCGTTTTAGTGTGTCTCAAACCTTTTAAGATAAGTTTACTGTTTTTTTTCCCAGACTTGGGTATCAGATTTTTAAGGTCACTTTTCTTTTTCGGGGTTAGTTAAGTAAAAAACATTTTTTGTTTCAATTAATAATATTTCGCCAATTATTTGTTGGCTTCTTCAGGTTAATAGTACATTATGATGCTAGGACGTAAAGCTAAAGATTTTGGACGGATGTGGAGTTTGCAAATCGAGGCGCTAGCCGAGATTTGCACCCACATTAAGTCCAAAATAGCTTACGTCCGTGCATCATATACTATTTTTTATTCGCCGCAAGCAAAATATTTTAAGAAAAGTTGTTTATTCTAAATTAAAATTACAAATTTTCATAAATTTTAAAATCAAAATATGTGGAACAAGTAACCTTTGAAAAAATATTTATTATTTTTTCCAAATTCTATGACAACAAATGATAACAACTATTTTAATTGGATAATGAAATTTTGAATTTGCGGGTTGCTTTGATAAAAAAATGTATTTTTCATAGAATTTAAACAAATACAAATGCTTTTTACTTTTTTGGACGTAGCTATGACGACAAAATAAATAGCTGAAAAGTGATACTTTAAAGCGGCAAATCACAGTAATAAAGTAACACTTTAATATATAGGCGAATAAAAAATAAATTTTAGGTATCTATAATTTGAAAAAAAAAAAAAAAACAAACTTTATATGAGGAACTTTTTTAAAAAACTATGTTACGTCAGTATTTTGAAAGAAATTTGTTATTTGCTTACTCTATTTTTGTTTTGGTGGTTATTGACTACTAAACTAAATTTCACTACACACATTTTAAAATAAGGTCCCACAACAACATGCTTTCTTAGGTGTTGATGGACGCAAATTTTTATATGATATGTTTTGATTATTTTAAATATAAAAATGTAGTTGCTTGAAATGCTGATAGATGTGAAACCGAGAATAATTTTAATGATTTTCATTTAAAAATTCTGAAATTTTAATATGCAATGCCACAATAATTTAAAGATACGAAAAAACACAGCTATATCACAGTTTTATGCTTTCACTTCTGTCGGCAGTCCTCAGGACTGCTTCCTTTTTTTCGGTTTAAGTTTGGTGTGTTAGTGTGACATAGTAAGTAAAGATTTTTTTGTATTTTTAAATAAAATAAAAAAAATTGTTTTGTCATGTTTGATTCGTTTGTTTTTCTTTATACTTTTTAATATAGAAAACGCAATTGATAGTACAAATAACCGAAGTGTTGTTGAAATTAATGATAAATAATTTTACTCTCGTTCTCTTGATTCATATTTCGTTTTTTTTTCTTTTTTATTAAATTTGATGTTTTTCTCAATTAATAACAATGTGGAAGTGTTGTAAAGCAAGTAAAGATTTTGTTGTATTTAGACGATACAAACTAAATTGCCCAGTTTTAAGTTTTCACTTCCGTCGGCAGTCCTCAAGACTGCCTCCTTTTTTTTGTTACCATGAGTGGACTTTTACGTAGTCGCTTGTAAAGCATTGGCAGACGAAGAAGCATTGCCATTCTTTACGGACTGTGGCACATCAAATAGTTTTAACCAAAAAGTACAGTTGGTTGTTGAATTTATTGAAGTAAATGATTTGAGTATTAAACATGAAACAACAATCAAAATTACAATACAAACAACAATCAGTAATCACCAAATTAATTTTGATTGATGCATAAACCAAGATGCTAACAATCACAGCACGATATTAGGTCAGAAACTATCATCGATCACATAATCAAAAATTAATCGTGATTTTTTAAACAACTTCTCTCTTTCCAGGTCACATATTACCACAAATAGTCTTACAACTTTTTGTATTTAAGTAATATTTAATGTCATTAGAAGTTTTTTCACACAAATCACAAAAATAATCGATCTTTTGTTTTTTCATTAATTTTATTATAATGCATTGGACGCCATTATATAAGGTGCACAATTTTCAATTATATCGCACTATTAATTCCCGAATTTTCTTATTTGAATAATTTAGCATTATACTGCTGCACTATATAAAGTACAGAAAAGAAAAACATCAATTTCAATAAAAAAAGAAAAAATCAAAATATGAATCAAGAGAACGAGAGTAAAATATTTATAATATATTATCATTAATTTCAACAACACTTAGGTTATTCGTACTATCAATTGCGTTTTCTATATTAAAAAGTGTAAAGAAAAACACAAAAATTATATATGACAAAAACAATTTTTTTGATTTTGCTTTAAAATACAACAAAATCTTTGCTTACTATAGCTTACACACTGTTAGCCGTGTTCGATTTAAGTGAAACAACTGAAACGTCAGTCAAATCGAATGCACCAATTATAAAGCGAAAAATAAATCAAATTCAATAAAAAAAATTATAAATCAACAAAATGAGAATAAGAATGAACTAATGATTACAATTTATCTCACTCTCTTAATATTTATTTTATATTTAATATATATTTAGCGTGACGATGACTCGAATTTATAAATTGTTTCCCATACAAAATCGCACAACGCGCGTAAAGGAGTTTTCACTAAAAAAAAATTAAAGAAAATTGATACAAAAAAAAGTGAAACAGAGAAACCATTGAAGTAATAGTTTTGGGTGGAGAGGGTAAATGATAAGAATTATATCGACAGTGTATAATCAGTAGAATACCAATTCACCGTAGATGTCAGAAAATATTTCAGTGACAACTCTTTCATAAAAAATTCTTGATATCCAGCCCAGCCACACTAAACTTAAGATTGCGTTAAAATTTTAACACACACTCTTGTCAGAGTTATGAAGAAAAAAGTGATATTCCATAATAGTAGCAAATTTTAAACCCTCGTGTATTAAATCAACTGTTAATAGCTGAATTTCACCTTCCCTTTCGCCATTATCGACTTTTTTATTCCTCTAAACTGTTAAACATTCGATCAAATCATCCTCAACCAAAGTAATCGATCTCAGCCGTTTTCATGTTGTTGAAATCTAAGACATGAATTTAAAATTTTAGAACACACAGCTGATTTTTATACGGAATAGGAAACATTCACTTTTGATGCATGCAATGTTTTTTATATCACTAGCCAACGGTAGCACCCTAAATCTTAGTATTCCTTGAATAAGCATGATGGCACATTATTTAAATTTATTGTCTTTTCAAGCAAAATACGGAAAAAGTCTTATAACCATATGATCCAAATAAATTATAAACAAGGCAAGAGACTAAATAAAAATAAACAAAAAATTAAAGCAATAAGAACTAAAAAAAATATATGAATAAAAATAAATGAATAACAAATAAGTAAATAGAATAATTCAAATGAGGAAAATGCTTTTACAAACACACACACATAGATACAGAATAAAAAAGTTAAAAAGAAAAACCAACTCACGAGACATGCAACTGAAAAAAATTTATTATTAATAAACATAAAAGAAAAGGAAAATTAACATAATTTTGTCATTTAAGTTTTATATGTATTTAGTCAGAACAAAAAGAACTAAACAACAAACGTATCGATGCAAAATTACCTTTCGCCTGTTTTTATGCTACATTAGGTTATATTTATTTTGAATGTCAAACAAATGGTAACTCAAATAATCGTTTAACTGCTTTGGGAAATATGTATTTACTGCGTACCATTGCTGTTCTTACCATGACTTCAAAAATGTCAGTCTAGGCTAATATTTTAATTTTATTCGCGAAATTTTTAGACTACTATATTCGAAAGATCAAGAATCAATGTTATTTTTACAATATCCGTGCATAAAATTGCGTGAGAGTCAAAAACAAACCTTTTTAGAGACAAAAACCTCGTTAGTTTGTCTTTATTTTGAAATCAGTTTGTTATTTTAGACTCGCAAATTAGTTCAACCTTAAATTCCTTTCAAAAAGTGTCAGTTGCATATAAATCATCTTGGTAACATTGCAACATAGTCACGCACTAACATATCCTCAATTAAAACTCATTCCATTTATAACCTTAGTTCTAAATCTATAATCTGAACCGTTATTCATATTACAAAAAATGTCATATATTTTAATATCATATTTAATTTGAAAAAAAAATGCATTACAATTTTCCTTTGGTGTTATCACGTAACGCAACAACACGAAAAAAAAAACTAAAACCTCTGATGGTGTAATCTGTAATCTAAATTTCTATTCTGCTAAATTAAAATGTTAAACTAAATTAAATTTTAAACGTTTGAATAATAAAATATTTCTGTTTTGTTTGTAACAACATTTTCTATTGTGTTTTTTGTGTCCATTCCATGAAACTTTAATGTTACACAAAACATAACACTATAACAGCAAACAAAAAGGGGAAATGAAAATTCTTTGGAAAAACTTTTCGTTATTTTATTTTCATTTTTTTTATAATACATAATTACATGAAACATTAATTTTTTTCGTTTAAAAAAGAAAATGAATTATTCAGAAAAATTGTGAAAAAGGGAAAAACTAAAAGTTACGTGCAAGTGTTTTTGGTAGTGGTTTTAGTGGGTTAAATTAATATTTTATACGCAACTGAATGAGATTTTGTGATGGCAAAATTGTAATCTAGGTGTTCTCTTTACATTTTCTTTAAACCGTCTAATTAAGGCTTTCATGTGTCTTTGCGTTAATATAAAAACTCATGTATGTGGCACAACGTTCTCTACTTCCTTCTTGTTAATTTATTTTCTTCACTTTCTAATACTTAATTCAAAATGTTCTCTTGTATTCACTGGTAACATTTAGAAGCCAATATTATTGATTTTTGATACAAGATCTAGGTCTTTACAAGAAACTGATAAGTTATCTGGATATAACGAACTGTGGTTTATTGTAAACATAAATGCTATAGTTTGTCTGTACGCAATAGTCTCTTAACTTGCATAAATTTTAATAATTTAACCAATCTTTTAGTTAAGTTTCACTTGCAAACTTGAAATTCATAAAATATACATTTTAAAGATAATCCGAGCATAAAGAGATTTTGCACGCTTATCTATCACTTCGGTTGCTTTTAACTAAATTCAAAACTAGAGTGTTGATTGGTATTATTATTTCATTTTAAAACCTTAAGATTCGAGCCAGATTCCTCATAACAATTTCCAAAAATTCCGAGTGACATTTTTCGGAAACTATTATTACACATTAACGATCGTAATTTAAAATTATTTAGCACGGGGAGATGTCAATGATATGTTGATTCATTCGACGATGCATAAGAAAGCCAACGCCAAATTCTCCTCCGTTTTGATGATCGCGAAAGTAAAGGTGTCCTTTTTTGATGTTTCATGCATTCCACATCTAGGCCATCTTGGCTTTTGCAATATTATTATATCCAACAATTATTGACTTGGTTTGAAATTTTTTAGAAATTTCTAATATAGTCCTTTCTAATGTAGTTTCTTGTACAACTTCCTAGTGTAAAGAACTCGCATCAAAGGGTTTTACGGAAATGAAAGTGATGGTTAACAAACAGCAGGAAGTAACAATTAAAACATATAACAAAAACTATCCAACTAAACTAAAGAGACCAGAATGGCTTCCTGACGGAACGACACCTCGGAAACGATGTAGAGTAAAGTCTGCAGACTCTTTAATTGAGCAAAAGAGACAAACAACTACCTGGATTACCAACCGGCTATACGTTAACCAACTGCACCAAAAAAACTGAAACGATCGAACGATTAATATACAAGTTTTTCTTATCTGCAGTGTCTAGTTTTGAGATTCACCTATAAAACCAAATATCTCCTCAGGCGCTCATCATAAAAATACAGTGATGTATGTGCCTTAATGCCTCACGTACTTTAAAAACCATATACGAACATCTTTAATAAAAAGCGTAGTCACGTCAAGCCAACATATCGCAAGGGGGTTGGATTCATGAATAATAGTCGGTAGCTCTGGATGTTTTCGAATATTCAATGGTAATTCAAGTCAACAAATTCGTCAAACACTACTGTAAAATCAATGTACTTCAATTCTATACTTCTTCTCTTCAATTCAATCTGGTGTAGAAATGCTACCAGGCTCTACAAAAGATTGCATGACCTACTCTTTCACACTTACGAAAATGGTGCCAATACAAAATTCTTCGACTTTGCTTTAAAATATAGCCGTTCTAGCTTAGTGGATAAAGCGCTAGCATTATAACTCAAGGATATTCAAAGCTATTGAGATAAGTGGTAGGATTCAACGGTAAACATTTCATACAACAAAAAATAAAGATATACCACAAAATCGCTCAAATGCGTCATCCAGAAGGACACAAGAAATACTCAAAAAAGATTCTAGCAGAGTTGTTCATTTATACGTAAAGAATAATCCTTTACATTTTTACGTAAAGAGCTCATAAACAATAATTGTTTATGCAAAGAATATAAAGAAGTTTTAGGTATTAATACCAATTAAAATGAAATTATTTATTGGCAAATAAAATTTAGAAAGATCTAAATGCAAAATATTGAAATAATAATTATATATTATATGAATAAACTTGTGAGTAGTTAAACTCAAATAACTGGATGAATAATATGAATATTTCAATTATATATTTCTATTATATATTATAATTAAAAAATTATAAATATTGCAAAACATTATGTACATTATTTAGATTATTTACATTATCTACATTTTTTATATAACTAACAATATTTATGTTATTTACATATTTTACATTATATACATTATTTATATTATTTACATTATTTACATTATTTACATTATTTTCATTATTTACATTATTTAAATTATTTACATTATTTACATTATTTACATTATTCACATTATTTACATTATTTACATTATTTACATTATTCAAATTACTTATATTATTTACATTATTTACATTTTTTTACATTATTTACATTTTTTATATTATTGACATTATTTACACTATTTATATTATTTAAATTATTTGCATTATTCAAATTATTTACATTATTTACATCATTTGTATTATTTACATTATTCACATTATTTACATTATTCATATTATTTACATTACTTGCATTATTTACATTATTTATATTATTTACATTATTTTCATTATTTACATTATTTACATTATTTATATTATCTTCATTATTTACATTATTTACATTATTTTCATTATTTACATTATTTACATTGTTTATATTATTTACATTATTTACATTATCTACATTATATAAATATATTATTTACATTCCTCAAATTATTTACATTATTTGCATCATTTACATTATTTATATTATTAACATTATTTACATCATTTACATTATTTGCACTATTTATATTATTTACACTATTTACATATTTTACATTATTCACATTATTTACATTATTTATATTACTTACATTATTTACATTATTTATATTATTTATATTATTAACATTATTTACATTATTCACATTATTTATATTATTTACCCTATTTATATTATATACATTATTAACCGTACTTACATTATTAACATTATTCATATAACTTACGTGGTTCAAATTATTTACATTATTTATATTATTTACATTATTTACATTATTTATATTATTTACATTATTCACATTATTTACATTATTCACATTATTTATATTATTTACAATATTTAAATATTTACATTATTTACATTATTTACATTATTTATATTATTTACATCATTGACATTATTTGCATTATTAACATTATTTACATTATTTACATTACTTACATTATTTACATTATTTACATTATATAAATATATTATTTACAATATTTACATTATTCAAATTACATTATTTACATTATTTACAATTTTTATATCATTTACATCTCTTACAATATTTACATTACATTTTTACAGCATTTACATTATTTATATTAGTTACATTATTTACATTAAATACATTATGTATATAAATTATTGCCAATATTTGCACTATTTTACAAACATTATTTCAATTATTTACATTATTTACAATGATATTAGGATATATAAAGAATTATTTCTTTACATGTAAAGAATTATTTGAATTACTTTTTGTAAAGCCTTTGTACAACACTAGTTTCTGGACAGCTTTGATGTTAATCATCTCGACATGCTAGACCTTGCTGCTTCTGGCATATGCAGATAAGATAACTTAAAGACTAAAACGATAAAACAGATTATGTGCAACGGTCCTGACATTGCATGGTGTAGTCACTGAAAACATGGTCGAAACAGACTAGAATTTTATCTACAACAAGATATTACTTTAATGAAACTAATTAATTACATTAAGCAGCTCAGAATCAACAACACAACTTATAGGATAACTACTTATAGGATAGCAACACACGGTTTAACCCAAATATATCTTCAGATCGCAATGCTACTCGCACTAAATTCAAATTAGACAATATTCTAGACAATTATTACCCGCCTCTCAATTAAATATATTTTTTAATGCTTCTATCATTTTATTTATCATCTGGTGAAAAGCACTTGAAATCAGCAAGGTCTGGAAATGAGGTTTTAATTTTGTATATTAAGGTATTGGAATTCGTTGACATCAATTTTCGGCATCAATTTTACATATCAATTTTTTAATCCTGTCTTAATACAGGGTGATAAAAAATCAAGAAATTGCTGAACCCTTGTGTATTGAAATGACTCTACAGTAAAAACTACTGAACTGATTTTAATGTTATATAGCTCAAAACGTAGGTATTAAACAGAGCTAATCAAAATAGTAATTGACATTATATGACCTTGAACATTTTTTTTTAGAAAAATAACGCTAAAAACATATTTTTTTAACATATGAAAGGTTTTTTAAATTTTCAGGAGGGGAACAATTTTTGTTTTTTTTATTAATTTTATTGCAACACGCCTTAAAATTTTTCATCATAAGAAAAAGTAGAAATAATTTTTTAGATATACATATATTTTTTTATATTATATTTTGAATTTTAACTCAAAATAAATATTTTACACATTTTTTATCATTTATTTAATTTTACATTTGGATATCTGTATATGAAGGTGAGCGTAGCTCTCACATACCTACCTCTTACGTATTTACCTCAGACGTACATATTTATCTATTAGAAAAATGTTCTGAAGGGAGATAAGATTAAGATATTTTATTAAAGTATTTCTAGTCGTTTTTTACGGAATCGCTAGAGACTTTCAATTTGTTATAATGAGTTGTGTCGAAGAGTTATCAGCATAGATACGCTATGAATCATTCATAAAAGCAACCAAAAAAAATTGAGCTCAAGTTGTCGTCTGTTTGTCCAACAGTTGGAGCCCTCTGAAAATATTATAACTCAATAATTAAGGGCACAGTGACTGCCAAAAATTGTCCGCCAATATACCTAGCGGAAGAAATTGATAGTGGTAGTACCTCTAAATTCTAATGAAATATATTATCAAAATTAATGTTAGTTTCCTATAATAATATTTTTACAATATTTTCGTTTACTTTTACTTATTATCCAAAGCATAGTAGGTGATTTTTAAGGGTTGAAAAGTGGGAAATACACAATAAATTATTACTTCGGTCTGAAAAGCCTAAGTATTAAATTCATGAGCCAAAAGTGAAACTCTTACCCTACTTAAAAATGGCAAAAATTTTTCTAAACGAATTCCCCTCGTTCGGTGATAAATTCTCATAATTTTTTGGGAAATTCCTCAAGCAAGTGGTATTGATAATAGCCCTCGGCTTATGGCCTCGTGCTATTATCAATATACTTGCTTTCGAAATTTTTAGCAAAAAATTATTTCGAATTATCACCGCCCTTGGGAAAATACTACTATGATAATAATTTCACTGACATTTATACAAAAAATACTAAGAGAATGAGATATAATTCACCGACTAATATAAAATTAGACTTACACTTATTCCTAACAAAAATAGGCAACACTTATTCCTAACATGATTACATGGAACACATACTTCACTCAAACTCATCTTAGTAAAAATAATTAAATCATTCTATGTCCAATTCAATTAAATTATATCACCATTGGTCATAATTCAAAGTTCCTCTTTAAAATATTCTCAAGTGGATACTCGTTTCGCTCATAATAAATAACAAAAGAGATACATCAAGTAGATTACAATGAAAACGAATAGCATTAAAAATATAATTTGATTTGAACTTTTATTTTCCTTATCACAAAGCCAATATAATCATCACCTGAAAACAAAAGAAAACCAATTTTCTTTCATCCAAAGAAAAACAACAAAACATTCCTATCTAAAGCCATGCAAATGCAAAAGAAATCTTGAGGTTATTACAAAGACTATACATTCTTAAAACATATAGTATTTTTCCTGGGTTTTGTCTTATAATTACAGGAAAGACTAAGAAGAAAATTGTGGAAAAAGAAAAATCATAGAATTTTCTTTTTCATATAACAACTTAATTTTTTTTATTTATAAAATTAATCTCTTTCCTTATTGTTGTTCTGTTTAATGTTTATAGTTTTTCTGTTTTTCCTTTTAGATTTGAATTAATTCATTGCATTTTCTCCTTTATAACTGAAACTAATTTAAATTTGTTTTTCATTCAATTTGATTTTCATTAACGCAAAGTACAGGAAAAAGGATTGAATTAAAAAGGTTTGTATTTTATGGAAATTAATAAAGATTGTAATAAGGATTTTTGTAGACAAATTTAACGAACGTAATTGTGGTAGGCTTTAATAAACGAAAGTTCATTGATTACATATGTTTATGTTTTTATGTAAACAGAAAAGATGTTTTCAAGAATTGAATAGATAGGATTTAACATCTTTACATTGTTCCCGTACGTTTGGGTATGCACCAGGATTAATATAAAATTGGTTCTCAAAAATTTGCTTTAGCTCTAAATCGCAAAAGACGAATTTTCATGGATTTTCAACGGTTTTTATATTGATGGTGTCGAAAGTTTTTGGATTTGCTGAATATTTTTTTAGTGATTTAGGCCGTGTGTCGATACAGCAAATCTAGTTTTTTGAAGTCTTAAACGAAATTGAAATATTTATATTCACCACAATAAAAAATAAAAAAAATTAGCCTGCTTTAGACCTAGTATAAATTTTAACAAGTGACTCTAAAAAATAAAAGAAACAAAAGTGATTTTTGAAGTGAAAACTTCTTTTGGCGCACCACACACAGATTTTTCCGTAGGTAGTAAGTTAGGCTGATCCGTCATGCTCTGAGGTGAAAGAAAAAAAAATAATCTATCTATAATTTCTTAACGTTTCAAATTGCGTTGTGGATATCGTGCTCGACTGATGTGCTGTAGGTAGTGAGTTCAATCCCTGGTGTGGTACATAATTTTTTATTGTTTTTTTTTTTATTTTTATTAAACACCATTGAAATTTTTTTTTTATTTGTGAATTCATAAAAATAATAAAAATTTTTTCATACAAATTTTAAAAAATTGATCTATAACGCAGTTTTTTAAAGTTATATTGCTACTAACTTTTGCAATTTGCATTCGAGCCATCATGCTAAATAAATATTGAATATATATAAAATTGAAAGTATATCTGTTTGTCCTTTATGCATTAATACACTAATCATCATGAAAATTTAAGAAGTTGTTGTGTACACCTTATTTGCTTTTATTTAACTATCGTTTTAAACGGTAGTTTGCTTTGATCAATGTTGAACGTTTTGTTGAACATAATTTTTATGAAATTAAAAATAACGTAAGAAAGATAGTATAACCTGAAACAATTACATTTGTATATCAAAATTATATGTTTTGGAATTTTATCATCTTCACTAAATATGTTGTCGGTTTGGAATTGTATGTAATACATGTTTCTAAAATTAAGTGAAGACTTAATACTTGTAACTTGATACTTGATAAAATCGATTATATTGATTTTAAGCTCACAATTACGAGACGGAAATCGCATAAATTCTATACAAAGAAGCATAGCTTATGTATGATAAAACATGGTTGGCAATCATGATAAATAAAATAATTAAAAATGGTGGAACTTAGCCGATAGTGATTTGAAAACGGCAACAATGCGCATTAATACCAATGAATTTGCTTAGCTTTCCACAGGAAGATTTGTAAAATTTAAACTTGTTGATCTATGGGTGTGACAACCACGCGTACTTTAGTTCCTGCTATTGGCATATGAGTGCTGTTTTGACAATTATTTGGATTACATTGTGAGGTTAGTGTGTGTAGTTAGCGGTTTATCGTTCTGACTTGTTTCTTATTTATTCTACTAATACGATCCAAATACTACTAATACGATATCAATTGATTGCGATTGCCAATGAAGTTTTCACTACGGCCGTGCGGTATTAAGCACTCTCTGTTTTTTTTGGTTTATTGTTTTGAATTGAAATTACAATATTGCACATTGCACAATATTGAAGAAAAAAGTCAGGCAAGTGCTGAGGATTCCATGTATTTGAGAAATAACAGTTTTTGTTAGTATAGTTTCACGTTTATTTGAAATTATAACTAGCAAAAAAAATATTAGTATCGGCTTAGCAAAATCCCGACACCCGTGAATTTTTAAAAAATTTTTCTTTTGTATTGTTCGTATATAAGGGGGAGGGACAAAAAATTTTTTTACATTTTTGAAAATAAATCGAAAGCTGTGTTTTTGAAAATTACTAAAAAGACTGTTTACACTGCACTACAAAAAAATTTTTTAATTTTTTTTTGTATTGTAGTTAAGGGGGGGACAAAAAACCACTCGTTTTTGGTAATAACTCAAAAACTAAGCAGTCAAAAATTCAATGAACAATTTTTTTGAAATATTTCCATTTTCTTTTCGATTTTTCTAAACCAAACTAGATTCCTTAAAAAAACTTTTGTTTTACTATCTCATTATCTATGTACATAAAATAAAGATAAAAACAAATATTTGAAATGTTTTTATTATCATCAGGTGAGTGAAATCACATTTAATAACTGTAGAAAATTTCAAGTTGATAGCACTTATAGTTTGTGAGTAAATCGATTATCTAGAAATTAGGACGGACACCCAAACCTTACCAATAGGATCCCGTTTTTACTTTTTCAAAGTATGGAACCCTAAAAACATTACAGTTTATTAATTAAGATATTTCAGCCAGCAAATTATTTCGAAATAAGATGGCTTCCACTGAATCATTTTGTATAGCTGCATATTCTACAGTTTCAGCAATTTCAAACCCGGCATTAGCTCAAATTTCGTCTGTTTCATTTGTAGACCCAAAAACACCTCCAGTCCAGATACGCGAATGTTATACACAACACATGCTGCAAAAATGGTTTCAATAATAGTTTTTATTTCCAATTCTAGCGATTTATCAAATAAACTCTATCTAATTTTTAAGATTCCAAAAGCACATTCGACAATATTGCGAGCTCTGCTGTGATAGTGATACATTTTATTTAATCTGTTCATTTTAATTATAATATTAGATTTAATTAGACTTTAATTAAATTTAAATTATAATAAAAAATTATTAATTTTTTTTGTTATAAGAAAAGACGATTATTTCGATATGTCACAATTTAGATTTAGCCAATTGACACAGCAAAATTTGGTAATAAATTCAACATTGAATAATTATTTTTTTACCATATGGTAAGAAAATTTAGTTTTAGCTTTACCTGTATTGGCACATGGCCTTAGGCAAAAAATTGCAAGTGGATTAATTATTTCCAAAAAAATTTTGTTTATTGTAAAATAAATGTTGTGATCTACATATTACAATATGTATTATTTTACAATATTACAATATGTGTCACAACAACATATAAAAAGTTTTTAAGACCAAGGTTCAACAAGAACATGCGTTCTAAGGTGTTAATAAACGCAAATAGTTTTTGTTTTGTTTTTTTTTTAAATAGATAACCAAACATACAGGAAAATGAAATAAAATAAAAGAGTAAAAGGTAAATTTTTACACAAATTTGCACGAACAAAACAAAAATTGGATTGCCAATAATCCATCTAATGAATATTTCTTGAGCATGTGACAATTTCTTTCACATTGATTGGACACTTTCTTTCACAATGATGTAACACTGTCTTTCACAATGATCTTCAACCAAATAATAGCAAATCATCATCAAGGAATATTCAATAACAAAGGTTGTGGGTGCTACCGTTGACTGAATACGTCTCATCCGATGACACTTATATGATATCATTTTGGCTTCAATCACCTTTGTCCCTTCGTCCCTTCGTTACCTAATACCTCACTGCTATTGTTAGTACTGTGTGATAACTACTACTATAAATCATCTACTTTAATCATCTGCTAATAGGAGAGACTAAAAAAGTACACAATTTTGTCACACTCGCAGACGATAAATAAATACAAATAGAAATTTTTTTTTCTTGATATTTTACATCAATAAAATTTATTGTGGAGATACCTCCTTATGCCTCCTTAGATTGTATTTTAAAAAAAGTCAGACAAGTGCGAATAAAATTCGCTCGTCAAGGGTTCCGTGAATGTTAAGAAAACAATATCAAAATAATTAACATAAAGTTGTGTTGTAAAGGGTTTATATTGCCAGACCACAGACACATACAAAATAAATGGTTCATCGTAAATATCAATAGTAAATGTCAATGTCATCTAAATTGATACGAAATGATATAAAAAATATTACTTTAGGTTAAATTTTATCCATAGCTGTTTATGGCTTAGCTACCATACGACTCAATTCTGTTAATCAACGACGAAATTTAGGGTTTGGGTGGTGTTAACACTAAAAATAGGACTTTTTGACAATAATTCAAAAACGGTGCATCGCAAAATTCTAAAATAGATTCTAATTTTTCTTAATTTTGCTCTTTCAAATGACACCCCACTTGACCGAGTCAAAAAACCTTTTTATCACCCTTCCCAACTCCCATCCCCTAAACACATAGAAATAAAATCACTTGAAGCTGCGCAATATTTTTCGTTAAGGGTTTATCAAATTTCCTATCTCTATGAATTTTTTCCAAATTTTTCTGTCAATCAACGAAGAAACGTATAGGGGGGGGGGGCAACTTTTTGTTGCACTTTTTTGGGAATAACTCAAAAACGGTGCATCGCAAAATTCTAAAAAATTTGTTATGTTTCTTAATTTTGGTGCTCTTTCAAATGACACCCCACTTGACAGGGTTTTAAATGATGTTTTTACCCCTTTTTATCTCCGCCCCCTTAATAAGTATAATTATTAGTATGTAGTTTAGTACTTCGCTATATTTTTCTTTAAAAACTTACTAATTTTTGTATTATTCAAAATGCTTTTTAAGATTTTCGATTATTTAGGCTCGGAGCTAATCAAGGAAAGAAAACGCTATTATTTAGATTTACACAAAAAATTGTGGGGTGTAAAATTTCAAAATGTATTTTTTAGAAATACTGAAGTAAAGCCCTTTCATATGATATAGGGTATGACTCGATATAAAAATTTATTTTCTCAAAGGCCTCACATCGTAACCCTGTTAACCAAACGAAATCCATTTTGTTTTTTTTTCAACCCCTCATCTTGTGTGGACAGATTAGTTTTATACGCATGCCAAATTTCAAGTTCATTGGATTTATATTAATCGAGATAGTCGAAATGATATGTGAAAAACACGTTTTAGTCTCACTAATAGTGTTCCGTATAAAAAACGGAACGTAAAAATGGAGTCCGCTGTTTTCTTTTAATAATTGTATTTGTTAGTTTTTGGTTGTAATAGTGGAGGCGATTGGTATCTTCTATCAACTATTTTTCACTAATTGATAAATATAATAGTGGAGGCGGCTGGTTGCTCTTAATTTGTTTAAGGCAACCAGCCGCCTCCACTATTATATTGTGTTTCTTTCTACGAGAATATTTATCATAAAATTTTAGCCTGATAAACATTTTGTTTTTATTTTGTGTGTATTAGTGGTATTGATGGAATATTTATTGAAGATTTCAGTTGTTATACTCAATCATCTGATTTAGTGGCTATCACGTTTGATTGAAACTAAATTGAGCAAATAGGCTGCCGAAACCGAAAAAAATAGAAAACATTCACAAAATATATACTTCGTATAAAACACCAACAAAAATGAAAGCCTTAATTCTTGAAAATTAAAGAAATTTCATCGATCAACAACTACCCTAATGCAAACTAATTGGGTTGGTACGTTAAATCGTTAAAATTATATTTGTATCATTTAACAATTAACCATGAGCTAAAAGTTCTTTTAAGCAAGTTGTGTCACGATTTCTTTTAATTACAGAAAATGTTAAACACGATTAAAATCCTTGGCAAATATTAACAATGGTCGTCACTCATAACTTAATACGTGCAACTGAATGAAATGGAAAAAAATAATCCCAATCATCTCGACAAAAAAAGGGGCATTTTTGTCTTTTACATCATAATTTATAACAATTCACTTAAGGAAATTGAACAGAATAATGTTGAAAAAGCTGTTATTCTAAGAAGAGTTTACGATAAATGAAGAAGGTGGGTAAGAACTTTATTACTGAATTCAACTGCCACTTCCATATAATAAAAACAGTTGGAACATATCAGAAAGATGCAGGTTAAATGTCGACGACTACACAGATGCAAATGAAAAGTTAACAAAAAATTTTATATTCCTAAACTACAAAGTTAGAAAAAAAAACACTAGTTATACACCAAAAACAAAACATTTTTAAGATGACAAATGTAAAAATTAATACTTTTTCCACTTTTGTTTCTCAATATTAATGTTCAATATGAACAAAATTCGGTCTAATGTGAAAATAATTCTGGGGAAAACAACATCTCGTCATGAATTTTCCCGTAGAGCATGATCGCCACAAGACTGTCTTCACACACTCTGTCTGTGCAATTCCTCGCTAAAACACTTTCCCATATAGAATTTGTTCATTCTGATAGACTTTGTTGTTTGCATTTCGGTGGTCTGATATTTACTTTCATTTGAAGCATAATAAGCTGTGGAGCTTATTTTATTATTACAAATAACATTTGCGTTGATAGCTCAAAGCAAATCTGTTTTGATAAAACCTGTTAATGTTCGATCAGACGAAGTTAGTGTAACTGTGGGTTGTATTCCGTGAGTTGTTTAGTTAAGCTATTTCAATAAAATTTTTAGAACGTGGAATGTCATTGATAAATTTACTTGAAACTATGTCGCATCTGATCCTTGGCAGATCAACTGAATTCAAAAAAATTCTGTTTCAAACTAACCGTTTTATATCTACTTCCACAATAGTGCCGATGAACGATATTACTGCTTTGCTTTGAGTCTTAGAATGAATAATATTATCAAGTTCGTAAGCATTTTTGTTTTGTCCGCCCAAATAGCTCGTTTACACAGCCAACCGTGATTTTTATAATTGGTTAGAATATTAGGAAATAATTTTTCCACAAATTCTTCCTTTTACTTTACCGAATTGCAAAAGTTATAAGGTACTGCAGCGCTTCCTGAGGTTAATATTTTTTCCAAACCCCAGCAACTGATGTCGGATTATTCCAGCTAATCGACCGTTTTGCAGATGGACACCTATATTTGTATAATTTGAACGCCCCTATATGTCGCCGATAAATGATAACCTGTGAGCAATATTAATGCATTACCAAACAGTATATGATGTTCCCCAGCAAATCGCTAACACCAACAAGGAGACCCGAGCGATTGTATGCCATTCATCCCAAATAATAAATTTGCATATTTGTAATTTTCTTTTCATATGTCTGAAGCTTTGGCATTGTTGCACCTGGCAGTTTCATTGAATGGAATAGGCAATGCCTAATGGTTATTTCAAAACAAAGTAATTGAAACTGCTACCAGGTGGAAGAACTGCTTTTCCACCTGGTGGCAAATTCACACCTATTTTGATCGACCCAAGAGGTAAGACTATATCACTCTAGGAACGAATTGCTACCAAAAACAATCTAACTAGGAATGATTTGCCTGTTCAGCTTGGCACTTTTTCCTACTCAGTTAATGCCAATTTGCATTATGTGATCGTAAAAGTCTTTTTGCTCAAACGTTAGGCAAAGAGGTAAAAACCAAAAAATTAATGTGTTGCACGTCCTACCAAGGTAGAATGTTTCATTATTATTTTTATGCTTGTGAAGAAGCAATATAGATGTCAACTTATATTGAAAGAAGAAAATGATGCAAAAACCAATATTAACTGATCTTAGCGCCGCCTGTGTAAAAAAAATTAACTTTCTTAATAATATCGAAATTATACTATATACCAAAAACGTATACATTTGATATCCATTTGTCATAATATATCTATTGCCATTACAATTGTTGAGTGTATCAATTTTAATGGAAGGTCGTTGAACTGTGCGTCAGCAGTTGCGTTGCATTAACTACAACGAAATTGCTGACGCTCAGCGAATTTCCTGGAATCAATAATTGCCCCACACGAGAAAGTTTGTCGGCAACTACATTATCAATTGCAGAGATGTGGCAAATATCAGTCGTAAATTGACCGATAAAGTCTAAATGTTGCATCTTGCGGGGGCTTGCTTTGGTTAAAAAATAGTGAAATATCTACCTTCAAGGACATACCGGAAGTGTTTATTTGCAGAGTAATCTGCAAGAAATTCGCGATCATAAGCGTTGTATTTCTGTTGCGTTTCATTAAGTCGCACAGAGAAAAAATTAAATGGTGCCCAGCAATCGTTAATCTTTTGTTGGACAACGGTGACAAGTGCTTTGTTGAAGGCTTGAATTGCGTCTTCAGACCATTGAATGACGTGTTAGTCAGTCTTTTTAAACCCTTTGAGAAAATCGTTGACGATGGTTTGATTGCCACCAGCGTGAGTAATGCAGCGGCATTGCATAATCGACACGTTCAGAAGAAGGTTTGATTCGTGTTGAATCAATCGGATGTCCGGGGAAGTCAACGTTGGTCTTAGCAAAGTTGCATTTATCAACGTTGATATTAAGACCAGTGTCGAATGATGCTCAAAACAGTAGTGAGATGTTTGAGGTGCCCCTCGAAGGTTTCAGAAGCAATAAGGAGGTCATGTATATAGATGAAGCAGAAATTTAGGTTTCGTAGAAGAGAATGCATAAACCATTGGAAGGATTGCGCAGCGTTTTGCTGCCCGAGGGTCATTTGAACGAATTCAAAGAATCCGAACGGAGTTGAAATCGCAGTTTTTGCAATATCGCACTCATCAATAGGAATTTGATGATATGCGCGGACGAGATCGATTGCGTGGAGAAAAATTTGCAGCCATGAAGTTGATGCAATAAATCCTGTATATGCGGAATAGGACATTTATCGGGAATTGTGGTATTGTTAAGAGCACGGAAGTCAGTCACCGCAAGGTCACTACTCGCCGTGCTTCTTTTTATCGAGGTAGAGGAGAGGCCCAAGGACTGTTAGATGGTCGGCAGATGCTTTAGGATAACATAAGGTCAAATTCTACCCTTGCAATGGCCAATTTCTTTGGAGCAAATCGACGATACTTACATGAAATGGAAGACCATTGAGGGCATTAAGCCCTTAAAACTTTTGAGAATATCAAGAATTTCGATATTAACAAAATCATTGATTATAGTTGGAGAAGGTGCTGTTAAAATGAAGAGTTTAGCCAAAGTGAATAAGGAGGTTAGTGGATCGACGAACCGTTGATTTTTAATGTCCACTAAAAAGCCGGGCTTGTTAAGGAAATCAGCTCCAAGATTTGGGATAGTAGCATCGGCGATAACAAGGGTCTGACATAGTGTTTCTTCTCGAGAAATATTTCTCGAGAATTCTCGAGAAATTTAACAAAAATCTATAATATTTCTCGAAAATATAGGTAGATAAAGTTAAAACTAAACCGTGTACCGTAGGTGCAAAATTTAGTCGCGTTAGCGGCGGAAAGGAATAAGTCTGATTTCTGGAGAGTTTTAACTGACACTTCAGCACCTGTATCAATTAGGAAACGCCAAAGGACTTTTAGAGCTGCCTCTGAAAAGGTATTCTGGGATTCGGCAGTCATATCCCGGAGTAGTTGTGATGGCTTTAGATCCCCAAGGTCCATACCGCATAACACTTTATATATTCGGTCTAAAGTGCTGCCGGATAGGTGAGCTAGAAGAGCCACTTGGAGCTTATCTTGGAGAGAAATATTTGACGGCCTTAACCAGGATATCACTGACTAATTTTGCCAGTGTGGGAGTGATCGTACTAAGTAGATGACCATACTTAGTTTGTTGGGACTTGATACGCCCCAATGAGAATTGCCCTTCTAGGGTGACGAACCAAAGGTCTGGCATTTCAACCAGATGTAGAGAATTAAAGTTTTATAAAAACATACGAACTCTGCCTGAGAAATCTCTTATTTTTTCACAGAATATTCATATCAAAAATAAATTAAATATACTAAATACAACAAAAACTAAATAATTTAATACAAAAAAAAACATTAAATTATATGCATCAAATCAAAAGGCTTACATTAATTAGTTGTCTTCTTCCAAAACCAGTGCTATGGAACAAATGTTGATTGTAGGCTTTCGCAAATTGCATTTCAAAAAGCATTTCTCTAAAAATCTGAAGCGTCATCCATAGACGCTTTGTAGAATGTAATGCACTATGCTAATCACACCAAAGATGAACACAATCAAAAGATGAACCAGCATGACAACCATACATATAAGAATCATTTGTAATTAAATTATTCATTAGTACCTGCTCTTCTAAATCATCACTTGATGCCCCAATAAAATACTGTGATATCATTAAAAGGGTTAACTATTGCATTTTGTAAGGCTAAAAATGCCTGAAACACTAATTTGTACATATATGTTTCGCGTTGAAATAAATCTATCACTTTCATATATTGACGACGAGCTAAATTTGTATGCGCTAATTTAAAAAAATATATTATTTTTATGCCACTTCTCGTTTACTTTTATACGAAGAACTTTAGACGAGTTATTTTCACCTTTTCGAACACAATTTCGGATATCCAATTCATATTCATCCGTTGCTTTTTTTCAGCCACTATCGATTTAATTTTTTCCAGTTGAAATTTATTTTGACTATTTGTTTGGATTGTTTGTTTGACTTTAAAAATTGATGCTAGTTAAACCGCTTAACGCATAAAACTTAATAAAAAGCAACGAAAACTTAACGCAGTTAAGTACACCAATAAGTAACGCAGTTAAAACACCAATTTTAATAATAAATTAATTTAACAAATATAACATTAACAATTTCGTTAAAGAATATACATTTTGTATACATATATGCCACAATAACACTACTCTATTTGATTCAAATTTACATAATCATCTGGATCAAAATGATCGAGAAAATATAGTAAGATTTTTCAGTTTTTTTGTTTCTATTCCTATTGTCTCTTTCATCGTATATAAATTAATAATTTCTCCTTCCAATTATCATCTGATCAAATAACTTTTCGACAGACAAAATAAATTAATTTGAACAACTGTATTACCCTACATGTAATAGTGTTACTAAGCTTCACAAACAAAATTGATCTTCATCATTTATGTAGACAAAAAACATTTACATATTACTAATTTTCATTGTGAAGTGATCATCAAAAACAAATCACTGAGGAAAAAATGTTAAAATATTATTGATAGAATCGCTTTTATGTTTGTTTCATTTTAGTAGGCCGGAATTGAAATAAATTAGCAAATTATTAGCGATTTTCTGTATATATAAATATTCTTACTTTTAGAGCAATATTCTAAATAGTCAGTCATTACACAGCAAGGGGGAATTTCGATAGCAACATGGCTGATTTGTGGCGTATCAACTGAAGAGGTTGTAGCTGGAAGAGGTAGAGAAGATGCAGCAGAAGTTGGTGAGGGTGAAGGATTTGAAGAAGTACCTTCAGTATTTTTTCTAACAGAGCAGTGGCGACATACTCTGAAATAAAAACCTTAAGCTGGTCTACTTTAACCGTAAAGGTTTTTGGATTGCAAGATGCAGCAGTTTCCTAAGGTTTTGGGTTACCTGCTGAAACTGTTAGGAACATGGAGTGGCGGTAAATCCGAATTAGGATGGCAGCTAGATAGAACAGTGTTGCGGCTATAAACACTTCAACTGCGTGTCGTTGTGCTATGACTGGCGCAGAGATCACGACAAACAACGTAATAGAAACGGTAAAAAGTTCCCTTATAACCTGCATTGTATTACAACAAAAATAAAATTACTTATCACAACAAAAATAGAACAAGCAGCAGATCAAGGTGTAGCAGCTTGAAGTAGCGTAGAGTTGTCTTGGTGCTGCTACACGTGGATTTCCTGCTACTAAGACTGGCGATGCGATACGTAAAGAAACCTCTGATTTCACTGTGCGACAGCACAAATCCGCTGGGGTTCTGACTACCGGGAGAAGTTAAATCGGTCAAAAAACGTTATACATGTCCCGGCGTTTCGCTGGGTCACGTCTAGGAATCGAGATATATCGATTTAAAGTTACCAAGTATCATATAGGGAAAATTGTCACGTTTGGGGGTCTTTTTTGACATACCTCGAGAACGACTAGTCCGATTTTGCTGAAACAAATTTAGAAATTAAGAATTACAATTACTTTAATCTACTGGTATACTATACTGAAAAAGTAACGAAAAAATAAAAAAATAAAAAATAAAATAAATAAAAAATAAAATAAATAAATAAAGAAAATAAAAATAATAAAACAAAATTAAAGAAATAATAAAAATAATAAAATAAAAATATAAAAATTAAATAAAAAAAATATAATAAATAATTAAAATAAATAATAAACAAATAATAAATAAATAATAAATAAATAATAAATAAACAATAAATAAATAATAAATAAATAATAAATAAATAATAAATAATAAATAAATAATAAATAAATAATAAAAAAATAATAAATAAATAATAAATAAATAATAAATAAATAATAAATAAATAATAAATAAATAATAAATAAATAATAAATAAATAATAAATATCTAATAAATAAATAATAAATAAATAATAAATAAATAATAAATAAATAATAAATAAATAATAAATAAATAATAAATAAATAATAAATAAATAATAAATAAATAATAAATAAATAATAAATAAATAATAAATAAATAATAAATAAATAATAAATAAATAATAAATAAATAATAAATAAATAATAAATATCTAATAAATAAATAATAAATTAATAATAAATAAATAATAAATAAATAATAAATAAATAATAAATAAATAATAAATATCTAATAAATAAATAATAAATTAATAATAAATAAATAATAAATAAATAATAAATAAATAATAAATAAATAATAAATAAATAATAAATAAATAATAAATAAATAATAAATAAATAATAAATAAATAATAAATAAATAATAAATAAATAATAAATAAATAATAAATAAATAATAAATAAATAATAAATAAATAATAAATAAATAATAAATAAATAATAAATAATAAATAAATAATAAATAAATAATAAATAAATAATAAATAAATAATAAATAAATAATAAATAAATAATAAATAAATAATAAATAAATAATAAATAAATAATAAATAAATAATAAATAAATAATAAATAAATAATAAATAAATAATAAATAAATAATAAATAAATAATAAATAAATAATAAATAAATAATAAATAAATAATAAATAAATAATAAATAAATAATAAATAAATAATAAATAAATAATAAATAAATAATAAATGAATAATAAATAAATAATAAATAAATAATAAATAATAAATAAATAATAAATAAATAATAAATAAATAATAAATAAATAATAAATAAATAATAAATAAATAATAAATAAATAATAAATAAATAATAAATAAATAATAAATAAATAATAAATAAATAATAAATAAATGATAAATAATAATAATAAATAATAATAATAAATAATAATAATAATAGTAGTAAATAATAATAATAAATAATAACTAATAATAATAGTAATAATAATAAATAATAATAATAATATAATAAAATATAATAAAAATATGAAATAAAATTATAATAAAAATAATAAAATAAAATAACAATATAAAATAAATAAATAAAAATAAAAAAAATAAAAAGAAATAAAAGATAGAAAATTAAAAAAAAGGAAAAAAAAAATAAAATCAATACACATAGACACATGTCCAAATACATTTAAAACAATAAATTTTGGATTTTATTCCAGTTAAAATATTTTTTAAAAAAATTTCTATGAAAAAACATTTCAATGTTCTATTCAATCAATTCTTGTCAAAATGAGATACCTTTACTTAATTTTGAATAAAAGCGAAACGCGTTAATCGATTTTCATGATCCGTGTCTTATTTTGTGCACAGATTATGGGATTTTACGTCAAAGTAATAAGACTTGACACTTTTTTCCCGTTTTGAATTTTTCATGATTTTTTAAAATACAATTTTTTTATTTTTTACGCAAAAAATTATTTTTTTTCTTCATAAATTTATTTATAACTGCGAAACTGTTGGTTGTGTAAAGAAATATTTTAACAGTAGATTAAAGGAATTGCAATTCTTAATTTTTCTAAATTTGTTTCAAAGAGCAATGTCAAAAAAAAACCCAAACGTGACAATTTCCCTTATATTTCCAAATTTTAAATTATACATGTCAACATTTGACAGATCAGCTCATCAAATTTTACGCTTATTAATCGGTATCAGTAAATAAAACAATTATGTTTGAAATATAGTTATCTTTTTAAACTTTTTGTTAAAATATTTTCATCACTTTTTAATGTGAATAATTAAAAATAAACATAAATCATTTCGTACTAGAACCCCTTTCACTTCAACTTTGACACAATATTTGCAAAAGTTTGGGAATCACACAATGTGAAATTATACTTTCATATTACTATTGTGTGTTTAAATTACTCAAATAAACTTAAAGAACTTTAATTATTTATTTTTATAGACATACCATATTATTTAAATTCTTGATTCATTAAAAATGAATTCTTAATAAAATAAAAACAAAAATCTTAATAAAGAATTTTGAAATGAATACTAGATGAATAATAATTTTTATGAAAACTAGATAGAAAAAATTGTATCTAAAATTTTATTAATCTATTGCTAAAAGATTGAAACGAATTTAAAGAAAATTTTCAAATTAAACGCAAACGATTAAATAAAAAGTCACCACAGCACTAACACAGACAGCTTTATGTGGCAATTACTGTAATGGTTTTCAATCCGATTCTGGACTATATCTTTAAATAAATCGAAAGGATATTTATTCGTGACATACCATTCAGAATTTGCAAGACATTTTTCCTTAAAAATTATTTAATTCGAGCTATGTATCAAAAACAATCAAAATAATTTAAAAATTTTAAAATGTTTAATGTTTAAACTATTCGCGTTATTTTGTATCTTTACTAATTATTATTTAACCAAAGAAAAAATATTTCAAAAATAAGCTTATTATATAGCTGAAAATATTAATTTGAATTTAACATTTTTTTGTGCAGTAAAACACTCACTTATTATGTCAACAAGTAGAGGACACCACTAACATCAAGGTTTCAGTCTACAATAAAATAAATTCTAAGCTATTAAAAATTCGATTTTATTGTTAAAACGAGAAAACCATATTTCAAATTTCACCAGCTGTTTTCAAGCAAAAAGTTCTATATCTCGAAACCCCAAATTGACGTAATCAGTTCCACATATTAAAACTAAATTTTTTTTTAATTAAAACCATTAAATTCCTTATCAGTTAAATTATTTATAAATTAACAACAAAAGTAAAATAATATGTTAAAAAAAGAAGTTTTATTAAAATAAAATAAGTGATAATATTATTTTGTTTCTTAGAAAATAAATTTATACAAAAACAAAATATTTTCACCCTAAGTTTATTATTCAAAATAAAGAAAAAATATAAAAGCTTTTCGAAGGGGAAATTAGAATTCATAGAACGAAAACCACCATTTTTCTTTCTATTCGTTTGAAAAAAAAATCAAAATCTATTTCATTTATTATATTGACTTCTTTGTCTTCCATAACTAAACTTTCGTACAAAAATTTTTTTGTAATTCAAACGCATTTCATCTGATAAAATTTTTGGTTCTGA
>OY856186.1:389457398-389562398 GCA_963693315.1 Diogma glabrata
ACTTTCTGTGTAATGACTGACTATTTAGAATATTGTTCTAAAAGTAAGAATATTTATATATAAAAGAAATCGCTAATAATTTGCCAATTTATTCCAATTCTGGCCTATTAAAATGAAACAAACATAAAAGCGATTTTATCAATAATGTTTTAACATTTTTTCCTCAGTGATTTTTTTTTGATGATCACTTCACAATGAAAATTAGTAATATGTAAATGTTTTTTTGTCTATATAAATGATGAAGATCAATTTTGTTTGTAAAGCTTAGTAACACTATTACATGTAAGGTAATATATCTGTTCAAATTAATTTTGTTTGTCGAAAAGTTATTTGATCAGATGATATATGAAAGGAGAAATTATTAATTTATATACGATGAAAGAGACAATAGGAAAAGAAACAAAAAAACTGAAAAATCTAACTATATATTCTCGATCATTTAGATCCAGAGGATTATGTAAATTTGAATCAAATAGAGTAGTGTTATTGTGGCATATATATATATATATATATATATATATATATATATATATATATATATATATATATATATATATATATATATATATATATATATATATATATATATATATATATATATATATATATATATATATATATATATATATATATATATATATATATATATATATATATATATATATATATATATATATATATATATATATATATATATATATATATATATATATATATATATATATATATATATATATATATATATATATATATATATATATATATATATATATATATATATATATATATATATATATATATATATATATATATATATATATATATATATATATATATATATATATATATACAAAATGTATATTCTTTAACGAAATTGTTAATATTAAATTTGTTAAATTAATTTATTATTAAAATTGGTGTTTTAACTGCGTTACTTATTGGTGTACTTAACTGCGTTAAGTTTCGTTCCTTTTTATTAAGTTTATGCGTTAAGCGGTTTAACTAGCATCAATTTTTAAAGTCAAACAAACAATCCAAATAAATTTCAACTGGAAAAAATTAAATCAATAGTGGCTGAAAAAAAAGCAACGGATGAATATGAATTGGATGTCGGAAATGGTGTTCGAAAAGGTGACAATAACTCGTCTAAAGTTCTTCGCATAAAAGTAAACAATAAGTGGCACAAAAATAAGATATTTTTTAAATTAGCGCATACAAATTTAGCTCGTCGTCAATATATGAACGTGATAGATTTATTTCAACGCGAAACATATATGTACAAATTAGTGTTTCAGGAATTTTTAGCCTTACAAATGCAATAGTTAACCCTTTTAATGATATCACAGTATTTTATTGGGGCATCAAGTGACGATTTAGAAAAGCATGTACTAATGAATAATTTAATTACAAATGATTCTTATATGTATGATTGTCATGCTGGTTCATCTTTTAATTGTGTTCATCTTTGGTGTGGTTAACATAGTGCATTACATCCTACAAATCGTCTATGGATGACGCTTCAGAATTTTAGATAAACGCTTTTTGAAATGCAATTTGCGAAAGCCTACAATCAACATTTGTTCCACAGGACTGGTTTTGGAAGAAGACAACTAATTAATGTAAGCCTTTTGATTTGAGGTATATAATTTTTATGTTTTTTTTGTATTAAATTATTTAGTTTTTGTTGTATTTAGTATATTTAGTTTATTTTTGAGATGAAAATTCTGTGAAAAAATAAGAGATTTCCTAGGCACAATTCGTATGTTTTTATAACACTTCAATTCTCTACATCTGGTATGAAACACCAGACCTTTGGTTTGTCACTAGAAGGGCAATTCTCGTTGGGGCGTATCAAGTCCCAACAAACTAAGTATGGACATCTACTTAGTATGATCACTCCCAAATTGGCAAAATTAGTGAGCAATATCCTGGTTAAGGCCGACAAATATTTCTCTCATGATAAGCTCAAAGTGGCTCTTCTAGCTCGCCTATGCGGCAGCACTTTAGAACGCATATACAAAGTGTTACACAGATCTAAAGCCCTCACAACTACTCCGGGATATGACTGCCGAATCCCAGAATACCTTTTCATAGGCAGCTCTAAAAGTCCTTTGGCGTTTCTTAATTGATACAGGTGCTGAAGTGTCAGTTAAAACTCTCCCGGAAATCAGACTTCTTCCTTTACGCTGCTAAAGCGACTAAAGTTAGCACCTACGGTACACGGTCTCTTAACTTAAACATTGGTCTCAGACGAGCGTTCTGTCAGACCCTTGTTATCGCCGATGCTACCATCCCGATTCTTGGAGCTGATTTCCTTAACAAACCCGGCTTTTTAGTGGACATTAAAAAACGACGGCTTGTCGATCCACCAACCTCCTTATTCACTTTGGCTAAACTCTTCACTTTTTCACCTTCTCTAACCTTCTCTAACTTTAATTAATGATTCTGTTAATATCCAAATTCTTGATATTCTCAAAAATTTAAAGGACTTAATACTAAACAATTATCTCGTTTAACCTGTGAAACATAACGTAACTTACGTTATCGAAACACATGGTCTCCCCATTTCATTTAAGTATCGTCGACTTGCTCCAAAGAAATTGGCCATTGCAAAGGCAGAATTTGACCTCATGTTATCCTAAGGCATTTGCCGACCATCTAACAGTCTTTAGGCCTCTCCTCTCTATCTCGATAAAGATAAAAAGAAGAACGGCGGTGACTACCGTGCTCTTAACAATACCACAATTCCCGATAAATGTCCTATTCCGCATATACAGAATTTTTTGCACCAACTTCATGGCTGCAAATTTTTCTCCACGCAATCGATCTCATCCGCACATAGCATCGAATTCCTTTTGATGCGCGCGATATTGCAAAAACTGCGATTTCAACTTCGTTCAGACTCTTCGAATTCGTTCGAATGACTCTAGGGCTGTGAAACGCTGCGCAATCCTTTCAACGGTTAATGCATTCTCTTCTACGAGACCTAAATTTCTGTTTCATCTATAAAGATGACCTCTTTATTGCTTCTGAAACCTTTGAGGGGCAACTCAAAACATCTCACTACTGTTTTTGAGCGTCTTTCCGACGTTGGTCTCAATATATCATCGTTGATAAATGCAATTTTGGTAAAACTAACTTTGACTTCCCGGGACAATTGAGTCAACTGGAATCAAACCTTCTTCTGAATGTGTCGATTATGTAACTCCGCTGTTTCTTTGGAATGATAAACTTCTACTGCCTATTCATTCCTCACCCTGGTGGCAATCAAGCCATCCTTAACGATTTTCTCAAAGGGTTTTAAAAGAATGACTAACGCGTCAGTCAATTTTCTGAAGACGCCATGCAAGCGGCAACTCAGGAAGGCAACAACTTGCCAATGTTCGTCGCTTTCGAAAAGGCACTTGGCGTCACTGTCCAACAAAAAATTAACGATTGTTGGACGCCACTTAGTTTCTTTTCTATGCGACTTAATGAAACGCAACAGAAGTATGGCGTTTATGATCGCAAACTCCTTACAGCTTTGCACTCTGCAATTAATACTTATGGTATATCCTTGAAGGTAGAATTTTCACTCTTACTCAACCGATCATAAGCTTCTCATCTACGATCATGAGCCAACATTTTAACTTCACTCCTCAATCTGATTTCTTTTCACAATTGAAACAACATATAAATCACCTTCGTCCCTTTCTTGCGTCAAGATACATTTCTTCTAATGTTTTTGTCTCTGGTGCGGCCTCCAAGTAATTTTAATGGACTGTATTTTGCTTGAAGAATATGTTGTTTTATCGACCATGAATAATCTGGTTGCAATAATATTCAATATAATAGACTGGGCCTAAACAGGCATTTCAGCATAACACGATGATAATTCTAGTACGCCTAAACAGGCTATGATGACATACAACTCAATACACTGCGCCTAAACAGGCTATAAGCATAGTCAATATAATAAACTGCGCCTAAACAGGTGTTTCAGCATAACCCGAAGATAATTTAGTACGCCTAAACAGGCTATGATGACATACAATTCATTACACTGCGCCTAAACAGGCTATACTGACATCCAATTTGATATACTGTGCCTAAACAGGCTATGATAATATTCAATATAGAAGACTGGGCCTAAACAGGCATTTCAGCATGACACATAATTTCTATTACGCCTAAACAGGCTATAACCACCTTCCATATGATATTCTGTGCCCAAACAGGCTATGTTAATATTCAATGTAAGAAACTGGGCCTAAACAGGCATTCCAGCATGACATAATAATTTTAATACGCCTAAACAGGCTATACTGACATTGATACAGGCGGATATGGCTAAAACTTAAAAGGATTTTGAATTGAGAAAATAACCGCTGTATCTGAGAAAAATCGAAGGACAACTTTGAGGCAGCAGTCTCTTGCTCCGGTCTTAAGCTCTCGGCTGGGTCGTGGTTTTCCTCGTTGTCCTTTGATATAAGGGGACTGCTTTTAGACTTTAAGTTAAATGAAATATTATTAATAGTGGGAGCGATTGCCATTAAAAACTCCAAACAACACGATAAAAGGAATTTAAAGGAACCCAAGGAATCTACATGTCTCACTCACACCATTTTAGAAAACAAACTAACACATATTAACAAAAATTAAAACGGGTATACCAAACAAAAATCCAAAAACTTATCAATACAAACATCTAGATAACTATAATAATACTACAATAATAATAATAATGCTAAATCATACCTTACTGAGTCCTTCGTCGTCTGTTGACCTCATTCCATGGGCAGGGCTCAGTGGGCATCAATCCATTAACACAGTGTATAACACAAACACAACACCAGGTTATTTGATTAATTTTTTATTTTATTTATTATCTCTTGAGGGTGCGTGTTACAAGTTCTTATATAACTTAAGTTGTTTTCTTACATTGTAAAATTACTTCGGTCTGAAAGACCTAAGTATTACATTCATGAGCTCAAAGTGAAATTCTTACCCCCACTTTTTTTGACATTTCTCGACGTTTTAGGACCTCCTGATTCTAAAAAAGCAAAAAAAAAAAAAATGTATGTCTGTCTGCCGGCCGGCCGGCCGGCCGGCCGTCATTACCTACGCTGCAGGGAAAACCGCTGGAGGGATTTCAAAAATTTTTTTTTCTAAAAATAGGTATACTCAAGGGACAGGTCCGAAAGGACGCTGTGTTCGATAACTGTACCGGAAGTGTGTCAAAAAAATCATTATGTGTGTCAAAAATAGCAAATTTTCATATTTTTGGCTTAAAAAACGTTCATTTTAAGTGATTACGAGTAGGAACATTAAATTTGGAGAAATCTTGATGGTCGGGATTGGTATGTGAGATCAAAAACTAGATTATTGCATTATAAGTTTGTCAAAAAAATGTTGTCAAGTGTGTCAAAAGAAAGATTTTTGTTTATTTTTTACCTAATATTATGGAAAAAAATAAAATTAATTTTCTTTGTTTGAAATGAAGTTTTATTATTATTATTGAGAATTATGGCATTATAAGTTTGTCAAAAAAATGTTGTCAAGTGTGTCAAAAGATTTTTATTTAGTATTTTACCTAATTTTTTGCAAAAAAAATAAAAGTGTTTGTTTGAAATGAAATTTTATTATTATTATTGAGAATTATGGCATTATAAGTTTGTCAAAAAATGTTGTCAAGTGTGTCAAAAGAAAGGTTTTTATTTATTTTTTACCCAATTTTTTTAGAAAAAAATAAAATTAATAGTTCGTATGACATGATATATTATTATTATTATTGAGAATTATGGCATTATAAGTTTGTCAAAAAATAATGTCAAGTGTGTCAAAAATGATTTCATTTATTTTTTCAGCCAATTTTTTGGGAAAAAAAATGTAGCTGTTTTTATGACGTAAATGTAATTTAAAATGAGATTGGACATGGAAATTTTTGAATTTGTTATAGTTTTTGAAATATTTTTGGAATTTTGAAAAAGTTTGTATTTTTGATTTTGTAATAATTTTTACAATATTTTTAGAATTTCGGCAAAAGTTTTAATTTTTGATTTTGTAAGAATTTTTGAAATATTTTTAGAATTTTGAAAAATTTTTAATTTTGATATTATTATAATTTTTGGAATTTTGAAAAAAGTTTCAATTTATGATTTTGTAATAATTTTTGCAATATTTTTAGAATTTTGGAAAAAGTTTGTATTTTAAGAATTTTTGAAATATTATTGGAATTTAGAAAATATTTAAATATTTGATTTTATTCTATTATTTGGAATATTTTTGGCATTTTGAAAAAGTTTGATTTTATTTAATATAACAATATTTTTGGAATTTTGATTATAATTTTCCGGCAACGTATTGATGTTTCGTGTTAGTTTTGTAAGAAATTTTTAAACAGAGATAAAAAATACTTGTACTTTAACAAAGAGTTATGTTTGATGTACATCGCTGCCCAAAACTAAAAACCATGTCCTCATAAAAGTTTTTTGCCGAAAACTATATCAAAATCCTTAACCCAGACCGAAGTCTTGATATCTCAGAGCTTGAGATTTCAGCCCCTCCATATTTTTAAAATTAAATTCTAAAGTAGAAATTAGTTTTCTTAGATACTGGGCTTTTCAGTTTTATGTGCTTTTCGGTTTTGACTTTTCACCAGAATCTATATTTAAATCTATATGGTATTATTCATTATTTGTCACACACGACACGACAACTGTGAATTATTTTAATTTTCAACTCAATAATTTTTTTTGAATATTCAATAACTGTTAATAGCACATTTGTCACTTTAGTAATCACTACATCAAACTCATAATCACAATGACTACACAAAACTTAAGTTTAATGACTTTAACTCAACAAACTTTAACTTTAATGACTTTAACTCAACAAAACCTAACTTTAACGACTTTAACTCAACAAAACCTAACTTTAACCCAAACAGAACTTAACTAAAACAAAATCGAATCTAAGCGGAACATCTGTCCACTTCAAGATTCATTCCTCGACAACCCAAAATTTTTAATAACTCCGTCCAAAGTTTTTGAAGTTTTCGCCAATTCATTAAAATTATAGAATTTATTTGTAACTTGATTTGTTTTCAAATTACCAAATCAAAGAAAATTCAATGCAATATACACACCAAGGTTAATAAACTTAATATTGACACATTAATTATTGTAATTCATAATTCACGTGTCTTCAATTAGTTTATTTACCTTAGTTTGGTGTTATAAAATTTGCAACGTTAAACGATACAAATTATACTTGCATTGGATTTCTTGGATTGTAAAATGTCAACCAATTATTTAGTAAAACAAATAAACTTGAAACAAATTTTGGAGACGGTCATTAGAATTTAGAAGAATAATTGGAAACAATTTTTAGAAACGATTAGATACTAGGAGAAATTGGCAATGTGACGAATGGAAGGAAAATTAATATGGGAGATTTTCCATCCGGCACAATCGTGGGGACGTACCACACGGCCTGAAAGATAAGAGCTCTCATATAGCCCGGGCAAAACTAACTAGGTGTGACAGAATCATGTACCAAATTCTAGGTCTTAATATCTTTGGCATGGAACATCCCTAGCACTTTTCCAGATTCGTCCTCTACCTCATACGTTACGTTACCGATTGCTCGAATTATTTTAGCCTTTATGAATTTTGGCGATAGTTTGGCTGAAAACTTTTTTGTGGCATCACTTTGGGCAAAGCTGCGCACATATACCACTTGCATAGGTTCCAGTTTCCGTGATCGAGATCGCAAGTTGTATCGCTCTGAACTCTTTTGATACACGGCTCTAAGGTTCTGCAGTACAGCTTCTTGCAGCACTGAAGGTTGATTGGAAGTAAATCGAATCATTGGGTCAAATTGAAAATCTGGTGCTGAGCGAAGCAATTCATATGAGGATCCATGTAATATGATCTGACTTCCAAAGACTAAGAAGTGGGGTGAGAACTTTGTGGAGTCGTGAATGACATTACATAGAGAGGTCCTAATTTTAGGAAGATGGATATCCCATTCCTGATGAGATTCTTTGAGGTAGGATCGTATTGCGGCGAGGATGGATCGAGTAACACGCTCTGACGCATTGCATTGGGGAGAATAAAACGGTGTGAATGTATGGTGCACTCCATATCTAGATAAAAGTTCCTTGAACTTGGTGGATTTGAAAGTAGAACCATTATCTGAGACAAGATACTCGGGTACCCCATATACACTAAATATTCGAGTTTCTAAAAATTTGCTTACGAGTTCAGCTGTGGCATTTCGAAAAGGTTCAATTATAACATAACGTGAAAAATGATCTAGCACGATGAAAATGTAAGAGTTTCCTCCTTTTGACCGAGGATATGGTCCGAGGAAATCTACATAGAGTTTCTGAAATGGACGAAATATGGATGACGGATCACCCATGGGTGGTCTCAAGGTAGTATTACTTGGTTTGCTGCACTTGCAAGTATCGCAGTTGGCAACATAGCTTCTAACGTCGTCTTGCATTTTAGACCAATAGAAATTTCGTTTAAGGTACTCTAAAGTCTTAGCCGCTCCAGTGTGGGCTGAGTATGGAGAGTTGTGTGCTTGCTTGAGCAATTTAGGTTGAAGGGCTTTTGGGATAATTAGTTTCCACTGTGGCGTGCTAGGAGATTCAAGAAGGTTAGCAGAAGGGTTTATAAAAACTTTACCATTCTCGTTTTTCATGTTTGAGGCACGATTATTGATCGAAGAAATAAGTTTTAGATAATCACTGTCAGAAAATGCGGGATCTTCCAAATCGACATGTAGAGGAGGTATGTTTGCATCGTCCAAGCTTTTAATTTCAGATATGACGTGCTCTCCATACACTCGAGAGAGTGCATCTGGGACACAATTGAGAGTTCCTTTGCGATATTCAATGTCAAAGTTGAAACCTTGTAACTGCAAACTCCAACGCGCCAGTCTGCCGGTCAGTTCTTTTTGACTCATTAACCACTTTAAACTACTGTGGTCTGTAATTATGGTAAAAGGCAGACCTTCGATGTAGGCTCGAAACTTCTTAACACTTAACACAGCTGCTAAGCATTCGAGCTCTGATACGCTATAATTACGTTGTGCAGCGTTGAGCTTTTGACTCATGTAAGCTATGGGTCTTTCACTGTTATCATCTGCTCTTTGAAACAACACACTTCCAACTCCAGTACTACTAGCATCACACTGGATATAAAATCTTCGTGTAAAGTCAGGATTTACTAGGACTGGCGCTGAAATTAAAAGTTGCTTCATTGACTCAAAGACTTTTGTGCAGTTTCGGACCAAACAAACTTCTTCGATTTCTTTAATAGGTCAGTCAGTGGGGATGATATGCTGGAATAGTTGGCGATGAATCTTCGGTACCACCCGGTAACACCTAAGAATCTTCGAATTTGTCTGACGGTTTTTGGTGTAGGAAATTCAGCGATGGCTTGAACTTTATCGCTATTAACACGTAAACATCCATTACCAACTATATAGCCTAGATACTCTATTTCCTTTAAGCAAAATCGACTCTTTTCCACATTAATGGTCAGTCCGGCTGATCTTAGTCGCCGCGCCACCTCAGACAAGAGTTCTATATGTTGTTCATAAGTGGCTGATGTGATGAGCAAGTCATCGAGATATACGAATACACGATCGTGTAACTGATGAGGAATTACTTTGTGCATTAATCGACAGAGTGTTTGAGGTGCGTTACACAAACCAAATGGCATTACAGTGAACTGGTAGAGAGGGCGGCCGGGAATAGTAAAGGCCGTCTTATCTCTAGATTCTTGATCTAGTGGAATCTGCCAGAATGCATCTTTTAAATCTAAGCTAGAAATATATGCTGTCTCACCTAGGCGACTCAGTAGACCATCTATGATTGGAAGAGGATACGCATCCTTTCGTGTGACAGCGTTTACACGTCGGGCATCCAAGCATAACCTGGTCTTTCCATTTTTCTTGCGCACAACAGCCATAGGTGAGCTCCAACCGCTAGAACTTTCTTCTATGACACCTAGGGAGAGCATACGGTCAAGCTCAGAATACATCTCTTCTTGAACCGCTGGAGAAACTGCGTAGTAGCGTTGCTTGATGGGAGTAGCGTTATTGACGTCAATTGAATGCTCAACTAAGTGAGTTCGACCTAACCCTAGCTTATGAGATGCTGGCAACGATTCTATAATCTCAGCGAGCTTAGATTGCTCTTCGGTCGATAACTGGTGACTTTTATCATCCATTTGTGTATCGCTGAGGGACATCACCGTTGCGTTCTTGAGATGATGGGGTATATTTTCTTCGCTGTCACCCATGACTGGTTTTATGCCGAATGCATTCCAAAAATCAATACCTAGATACACTGTTTGCTGTAGAGATGGAACGAGATAGAATTTGATAGTTCTTGATTTATGCTGGTAGCGAACAGGTGTTGATATATAGCCGATAACTCTTTGCTTCTGCCCGCTGGCAGTACAAATACTTGTAGTGAGAGAATGGAATGCTACGTGGGGATTAGTTATAAATTTTTCTGAGCCCGCTCCTAAAACACTTATTGATGCACCGCTATCTAGGAGCCCGCGATGGTTCTCGGTACCGATGGTGATGTTCGCGTAAGGTCGTATATCATACGGATCTGGAGTAGTATTTAATATAGTTTCACTTATAACCTTTTTTAGTATTCGACGGTGTTTAAAATATGCCAGACATCGATGGAATCTGGATAAGGTAGGTTTTGTGGTAGATGGTGAATCTGGTTTAGATTGTAAACAATTATGGGGGTTTGGATTTACGTTTTCATTGATTATCTGGGAGGTAAAGAAGATTTGTTCGGGTATTGATGATTGTAGATGATTTTTCTCAATTCCGGGTCGGTATTCGACGCCGCTTCGACTGACTCTCTGGAATTCATTGGCCGTCGGAGGTATGGAGTCCCAGTGGTCCCTACCTCCGTCAGTTGGTTTCCCGCGTATTCCGGAGAACATCTTGGACACTGTGGTTTTAGTGTTTCTGGCCTACCGCAACCATAACAAAACATCCTTGGTGAAGGCTTGGGGCAGTTTTTGAACATATGACCAGTGTTTCCACAATTCCAGCAGGGGTATTTCATTTGTTGATGTTTGTTGCTGTCCGTTACTTTATTTGGGTTGGTATGTAATTGTCGTGGACCTTGCATAGCATTGATGCTGTAGACTTCTTCGTATGCTTCTGCCGGGGTAGGTGGTAGGTATGCGCTCGGTTGCTCATACACTTCGCTGATATGTTTTCTCTGATACATAGTCAACTCGGGAATGTAACCAAGCCTCTGCCAAGTATCTTCATTTGTAATGCATTTTCGTACCAATTCCGACAACGAATTAAAAACCTCATTAGCCAATGCAATCTGTAGGCCTTGTCGCATGTTTCGTGATACTATACTGATTAACTCTATGTCCGTAAGTGGCGTTCGAAGGGAAAGGGTTAATTTTTGCACATCGTGATAAAAATCTATGAACGATTCTCGAACTTTTTGTTTGCGATTTTCCAAGGCATGGCGTACATCCATATCCGTGCGTCTGTGCGTGTTAACGGATGTATGAACTCAGGAACCTCATCTTGCGTCTTCTTAGGGGAACTGACAATAACTTGATTCATTTTAGAACTACCTGGCTCACCTTCAGGTTTTTGATCGAGTGGACCTTGATTTAACTCATCATCTTGTTCTTCGGGTAGTTGGATATTGACCGCTTGCATGTGTAGCCGGCTGTCATTAGAGGTGGGGTCTGCACGTAAGATCGGCAACATATCTAATATCGAGTCGCATGCTACTAATAGTTTTTGTACTACTGCTGCTGCCGATCGAGATTCTTTCATTCGTATTAAACGTTGTCGAATGTGGTAGATACGTGATTGGGCGACAGGAAGTCCAAACGCTATTTCATCGTCAGATATAGTCGATAGGTAGGTTCTAAGTGCGTCCAATTTGGAAGCACATATCCGCATTTCTGTATGTGGAGATTTAGTTGCTTGCACGTGTGCCCGAGTGGGTGGCTCTCTTTCATTCTTTTCTTCCAAGGTGTAGTATTGGGTTAAAATGGTCATTTGCTGAATGATGGTACCGTCGGGTATACCATATACCTCGCACTCTACATAGAGCTCATCCGCTTTAAGATGCTCCGGAATTACTTTCATTGTGATTTTGAAGTTTAGATTAAGCGGAAGAAATTAACAAGTTTCACAACTACAACTATGACTTGTAGTGACCGGTAAAAAGTGATTTGACTTTGACAAATATGGTTATATTTCAATATTCGGTGTAAATTATTGCTAAAAATCGTTTAAAATTATCTGATTTTCCAAAAAACACAAATACTAAAAATTCTAAACAGAGATTTTAAATGCTAAACAAACGAATTTTACTTATTTAATATTAATTTTTAAAGAGGCAATAACCTAAGACAATTTTTTTATTTCTTTATATTCGTTTTCTTCATGAAATAAACTAACCTTGAACTAATTTAAATTAACCATAAAGATAATACAGCAAAATGATTTAAATGGTTTTCTTTTTTTTCTAGTATTGAATTACAAAAAAAATAAACATACTACATATAATATAATTTTTATAATTTTTAATACTATATTTTTGTTGTTGAAATTTGATTTATATTTCTTTATTTTTAAAATTCCACATAAGTACGACCAAAAAAAAAAATATATACAATAAAAACTAAAATCCAAAAATACGAACTTCAAAGACACAAAAAAAACACTTAACATGTAATAAGATTAAAACTAATATGATTCTCAATACTTCACTTAAATACGATATTCTAGTCCTAATTATTAAACAAGGTATTTTTAAAACCTAATATTTCATTTAACGTTGACCTGTGTCTATTTAATTGATTTCATATATATCATATAATAACAACAAAACTAAAACACAAAGATAATGAACTCAACAACAACCAACGACAAATACTGAAATTTGATTCGCAATTTAATTGTTCGAAATTCAAAACTATCAACAATTAAATTTTCTTAACTAAAATAAAATTTCCAAAACTTATTATTACTAAAGAAATAATTAATTTACTGATTTTTAAAGGCAATTTCTTTGTTTACTTTTAAAAGCAATAATTTTTCTTTTGTGAATTTATTACCTTAAATGTATTATTAACTAATCAATTTTCTTAACTTTAATTACCTTATAAGTAAAATTTACGATAAAATAATTCAACGTAACACTAAATCAAAATAACATAGGATCAACAGCTTTCATTGACATGTAATAATCAAAAATATTAACTCTTCAAAATTAAACAAATTTATTATTTAATTACTTCTAATGGAAACTAAATTGAACTGTATAGAATTAGGTGTGAGATGAGATTGCTAATTCCTGGGTAAAGGATAGGACAAGGGAAAGGATATTGTAGAAAGAGGTATTTACCAGATGAAATTTAAAAAAAATCTAGAAATTCTGCCTACCAAGAAAGGATCCACCCCAACTAACAACATCGATCAAAACACCGAAGTAGACTAGATTGCTGCGGGGGTAAATTCATTCGTGTCAAACAAGAATTCTGACTAGAGACCAATGCAAAATAATTGTAATAGAAATATATATACCGCAACTAACACTACTGCTCAAAACACCGAAGTGGACATTGTAAGTGCGAGCGAATATATTTTCGACAACATGATAGAAGCAACCGAAGAATGATAACCGATCTGCCAATACTGGTCAAACACTAACGTGGACAATGTACGTTCGCGGTTAAAATTCTTCAATAACTCTTAGGTCTTAAATAAATACCGAATCGCGAATGATAGTATATGTGAACAAAACGAACATTGTGAAGTCACAATTCCACGGATATCACAAAGCGATGCTACAATCTATCGGACTAGCATTAGACGATTATCTACTTAAGGATTGTGACCACCTAACATAATGAAATTAACATCCAAGAATGAAGTTCTAAATGCGAGGTCACTATAGGAAGCGTTGTTTAAAGGCTAATGGCTTGCAAGTATAAACGAAAATAAGTAATTTTGAGGACAGAAAAAGATAACATGAACTTTCATGCAAACGCAGAACTATAAAGACTTACGAAAGCCATGTTTAATGGCTTGAATTGAGCTAGATCCTTGGGCGCCATCTGATACAGGCGGATATGGCTAAAACTTAAAAGGATTTTGAATTGAGAAAATAACCGCTGTATCTGAGAAAAATCGAAGGACAACTTTGAGGCAGCAGTCTCTTGCTCCGGTCTTAAGCTCTCGGCTGGGTCGTGGTTTTCCTCGTTGTCCTTTGATATAAGGGGACTGCTTTTAGACTTTAAGTTAAATGAAATATTATTAATAGTGGGAGCGATTGCCATTAAAAACTCCAAACAACACGATAAAAGGAATTTAAAGGAACCCAAGGAATCTACATGTCTCACTCACACCATTTTAGAAAACAAACTAACACATATTAACAAAAATTAAAACGGGTATACCAAACATAAATCCAAAAACTTATCAATACAAACATCTAGATAACTATAATAATACTACAATAATAATAATAATGCTAAATCATACCTTACTGAATCCTTCGTCGTCTGTTGACCTCATTCCATGGGCAGGGCTCAGTGGGCATCAATCCATTAACACAGTGTATAACACAAACACAACACCAGGTTATTTGATTAATTTTTTATTTTATTTATTATCTCTTGAGGGTGCGTGTTACAAGTTCTTATATAACTTAAGTTGTTTTCTTACATTGTAAAATTTTAAAATTAAATTCTAAAGTAGAAATTAGTTTTCTTAGATACTGGGCTTTTCAGTTTTATGTGCTTTTCGGTTTTGACTTTTCACCAGAATCTATATTTAAATCTATATGGTATTATTCATTATTTGTCACACACGACACGACAACTGTGAATTATTTTAATTTTCAACTCAATAATTTTTTTTGAATATTCAATAACTGTTAATAGCACATTTGTCACTTTAGTAATCACTACATCAAACTCATAATCACAATGACTACACAAAACTTAAGTTTAATGACTTTAACTCAACAAACTTTAACTTTAATGACTTTAACTCAACAAAACCTAACTTTAACGACTTTAACTCAACAAAACCTAACTTTAACCCAAACAGAACTTAACTAAAACAAAATCGAATCTAAGCGGAACATCTGTCCACTTCAAGATTCATTCCTCGACAACCCAAAATTTTTAATAACTCCGTCCAAAGTTTTTGAAGTTTTCGCCAATTCATTAAAATTATAGAATTTATTTGTAACTTGATTTGTTTTCAAATTACCAAATCAAAGAAAATTCAATGCAATATACACACCAAGGTTAATAAACTTAATATTGACACATTAATTATTGTAATTCATAATTCACGTGTCTTCAATTAGTTTATTTACCTTAGTTTGGTGTTATAAAATTTGCAACGTTAAACGATACAAATTATACTTGCATTGGATTTCTTGGATTGTAAAATGTCAACCAATTATTTAGTAAAACAAATAAACTTGAAACAAATTTTGGAGACGGTCATTAGAATTTAGAAGAATAATTGGAAACAATTTTTAGAAACGATTAGATACTAGGAGAAATTGGCAATGTGACGAATGGAAGGAAAATTAATATGGGAGATTTTCCATCCGGCACAACATCCAATATGATAAACTTTGCCTAAACAGGCTATGATAATACTCAATATAGAAAACTGGACCTAAACAGGCATATCAGCATGACACAATAATAATTCTATTACGTCTAAACAGGTTATAACCACAGACAATATGGTATACTGCGACTAAACAGGCTATGATAATATTCAATGTAGAAAACTGGACCTAAACAGGCATTTCAGCATGACACAATAATAATTCTATTACGCCTAAACGGGCTATAACCACACCCAATATGGTATACTGCGATTAAAACCGGCTGTACTAATATGACACGCATATGTATATAAATAAAACAAATAAAAACTTTAATTCAGTATAATGGATGTACAAATACCTTTATTTTTAGCCATTTCTTACACATGTGGACAGAGTCCATATTTTATATCATTTTATGTAATTTTTATCTCCAAAAATAATAATTATTCGACTTCATCTTGTGAAATCTAAAAACTAAGAGACCTAGATTATATAATAATACTAATATATACATGTTTTCATCGAACCTTTTACTTACAGCAGAGCCACACATTTTCAGCACTGCAATAATTAGTGTTAAACTAAACCACTTTATCGATTCAAAATACGCCAAAATTTACAATGTGGTGAGAACGCGAACTCTGCTTAAATAAAGGCAAAATGTCAGAATGGCATAAAAATAACAGCATAATATTAAGGTAAACAATGTTTAACATTTATCTAACAACAATATTCTTATAGTAATATCAAATGTACAGTAATGTAACAGTGTAATATCAAATGGTTAAATGTACTAATGTACAGTAATATCAAATGGTTCTAAAGGCAGCAGAAGACATCAACGATGGATTGAATAAATATGGTAAGTTAGATTATTTCAAACAATTTTTGTTTATATTTTTAGGAAACATCATCCAGCGTTAACAGTCTCCAAAGCTCTCGAGTCTTGTTCACATGCCTTCTTACGTACAGACTTAGACCCTTTCAGTCACCAGAGTATTATAAGTATCGGAAATATGCATTATATTTATCACTTTTACTGGTTATCTATAATATAACTGCACCTAGCCACCATTCAAACACATTTGATAATTTGAAATTTTTAGTTCATAATTGCGTTGTGGCGAAGATGTGGACTGCTGTGAGGAAGGTCTTTAGGTTCAATTACGAACGTTGTAGTTTTTGTTTTTTTTAATTGTTTTTCAATAGCATAAAAATGATTTTTTTATTCATAAAAAATTCCCTTTTACGGCATTTAAATTTATCAATAATGTAGTGTCTTTTAGCTGTTTTATTAAATCTATTTCATTTTGATTTTAATATTAAAATTGATTATTTTTTACACAGTTGGCGCTAAAATCACATATTATTGGTTTTTGCATCATTATTTTTGCATAACTTTATTCCTGTGAAATAAAAAAAGAGCAAAGAAATTCACCGTGCTCTGGCTCGGCTCTGGCTCGGCTCACGTAGTTTCTTTCAGGCGGTTAAATCAGTCCAGAGCAATATTCTCGATCCTCTATTCAAACCTTAGTTCTGAATGCCTTTCCCGTGAGCGACTCGAAAGAGAAGGTGGATCTTTTGGGTCATATTTTCGCAGAAAACTCAAACATAGTTGAACCTCCCCATTCTCCCACACTCATTTCCCCAGTTGTAACGAAAATGAAACCAATTATTTTTCGTTGCAATATTGTACGGAAAATGCTTTTTTCTATCAATATCAACAAATCTGCTGGCCCCGACGGTATTCCACCCCTCATTCTTAAAAACTTTGCTAGGCAACTAGCTCCAATTTTAACAAAAATATTCTATTTATCTTACAAAACCGGCATATTTCCTGATTCTTGGAAACTGGCCAGCGTTCAACCCACATCAACGAAAGGCAGTAAAATAGACCCTAACAATTATAGACCAATTGCAATTCTGTCAGTTTTGGCTAAAATATTTGAAAAATATGTTAACTACAATCTAATAGATTATTTGGAAATGTCGCGAATTATTGATGATAAGCAGTATGGTTTTCGTAGAAGTCATGCAACAGGTGATCTGTTGGTCTAGGTATCCCATCTCTGGAACAAATCGCTGGAAAACCATGGTGAAACATTTAGTATTTCACTTGACATTTCTAAAGCATTTGATAAAGTGTGGCATAAAAATCTCATAGCTAAACTAAAATCTTATCTCATAGACCATCTTACTGTCTCATGGATTCATAGTTTTCTTACAGGTCGCCAATTTCATGTTAATTTAGATGGTATCACATCCAATATTTTCACAACCAATGCTGGGGTTCCCCAAGGTTCTGCACTCTCACCAACCTTGTTGCTTCTATAAATTAATGACTTACTTATTTCCACAGTGCACCCAATCCATAGTTTTGCTGATAACAGCACATTGAATGCATCACATGCATCTCCTAACTGCAGTTACCACTGATAGAGAGCTGCTAATTGATTTTATCAACAAAGATCTGGAGCGTATAATGGAATGGGGAGATCGTAATCTTGTTTCATTTAATCCAACCAAAACCAAATTATGCCGTCTTTCACGAATAGAGCGAGATAAAAATGTTCCTATTAAAATAAACCATGAGGAATTGCATGAGGTTGAATCAGTTAGACTTCTTGGAGTGGATATTCAAAATAACCTGAGATGGAATAAACATGTGTTCAACCTCGCTAAATCTGCAATGCAAAAATTAGGATTCTTGAGTCGATGTAAAAAGTATTTCAATCCCGATCAAAGTTTGCTTGCAAAGTTTGCAAATCTTCAAGTCCTTTATCCATCCATATATGGAATACTGCTGTCAGTCATGTTTGGGGAGGTGCTTGTCAGTCAACAATAAAATGTCTAGACTCTGTACAGAGAAAAGCAATACGGTTGATTGGTAATACCAAACTAAAGGATCAGCTAGATTCACTATAAATTTAACTTTAGCGAATTCTCGTCTAAGGAAATTCAAAACATCCTTCCACCATGTGCGCAGTTTAATCGACAAACACGAGCTGACGAGTTATCTCATCCTTTTATTGTACAAATGCCACGTTGTAGAACTGTGTCCTTCCAGAACGACTATTTTAATAGAATGGCCAAATTGTGGAACTCAATGCTCTCCTCTGTATTTCCCGATGAATTTTCCCCTCAGGTATTTAAAGAAAATGTACATCGTCATTTAAAACAATTAGTATAGTAGTCCCTATTTCCTCATTCCTTCCATTTTCCTCATCTCCTTCCTTTATAGTTGACATGGTATCTTCAGATATTCAGAGTCTGAATAATGAATATTTCATATTTAGTGTGCTAAACATGTCTAACTAATTAATAAAAAAAATAAAAAAAAAGAAAAAGAAAAGCTCTTATTTCAGTATTTTCTTCTCTCAATATAAGTTGACATCTATATATTGCTTCATCACAAGCATAAAAATAATAATACCACATTCTACCCTGGTATGCAGTGCATCAGATCACTTTTTCGTCTTTTTCCTCTTGCCTAACGGTTGAGTAAAGAGGCTTTTACAATCAAATAATGAGAACTGGCTATAACTGGGTAGGAAGAATGTTCCTCTAAGATGTGCCAAGCGAAAAGGGTAAATAATTCCTAGTTAGATAAGATTTGTAGCAATTCGTTTCTAGAATGACATAGTCTTACAGCTTTTGGGTCAGCCAAAATAGGTGTGAAACTGCCATTAGGTGGAAGAGTAGTTTTTTCAGCTGGTGTCAGTTTCAGTTACTTTGTTTGGAAATTACCATTGACTATTCCATTCAATGAAACTGCCACGTGCAACAATGCCAAAGCTTTAGGCATATGAAAAGAAAATTGCAAATATGCAAGTTTATTATTTGGGATTAATGGCGTACAATAAAATAGCTCGGGTCTCTTTGTTGGTAATTGCAATTTGTGGGAAATTATTTCCTGATACTCTAACCAATTATAAAAATCACGGTTGGCTGTGTGAATGAGCTATTTGGGCGGACAAAACAAAAATGCTTATGAACTTGATAATATTATTTATTCTAAGACTCAAAGCAAAGCAGTAATATCGTTCATCGACACTATTGTGGAAGTAGATATAAAAAGGTTAGTTTTGAACAGAATTTTTTTAATTCAGTTGATCTGCCAAGGATGCCACCAGATCCGACATAGTTTCAAGTAAATTTATCAATGACATACCACGCTGTAACAATTTTATTTAAATATGCTTAACTAAACAACTCACGGAATACAACCAACAGTTACATTAACTTCGCCTGATCGAATATTAATAGGTTTTATCAAAACAGATTTGCTTTGAGCCTTCATCGAAATGTTATTTGTAATAATAAAATATTGGTAACTTGAAAAATATTCCGAACAGGAATTTGTTTGCATTAGATACAGTTAACTTCATCGTGAAGCTCCACAGCTTCATAATTATGCTCCAAGTGACAGTGAATATCACCGAAATACAAACATAGAATTCTATTAGAATGAACAAATTTTATATGGGGAAAGTGTATTTTGCGAGAATTGCACAGACAGAGTGTGTGAAGACAAAGTTCTATGGCGATCATGCTCTACGGGAAAATTCGTGACGAGTTGTTGTTTCCCCCAGATTTATTTTCACATTTGACCAAATTTTGTTCATATTGAACATTAATATTGAGAACAAAAGTGGAAAAAGTATTATTTTACTTCGGTCTGAAAGACCTAAGTATTACATTCATGAGCTCAAAGTGAAATTCTCACCCCCACTTTTTGGCATTTCTCGTCGTTTTAGGACCTACTGATTCTAAAAAAGCAAAAATGTATGTCTGGCGGCCGGCCGTTCGGCCGTCACAACCTACGAAATCTAGAAAACCCGCTGGGCGGATTCAAAAATTTTTTTTTCTGAAAATAGATTTACTCAATGGAAAAAGCCGAAAGGACGATACTGTACCGGAAGTGTGTCAAAAAAAATCGTCAAGTGTGTTAAAACAAGGAAATTTGCATATTTTTTGCTTAAAAAACGTTCATTTTAAGTGATGACGAGTAGGGAACATTGAATTGAAGAAAATCTTGATGGTCGGGATTGGTATGTGAGACCAAAATCTAGATTATTGCATTATAAGTATGTCAAAAAATGTTGTCAAGTGTGTCAAAAGATAGATTTTTATTTATATTTTTACCCAATTTTTTGGAAAAAAACAAAATTAATTATTTGTTTGAAATGAAATTTATTATTATTATTGAGAATTATAGCCATTATAAGTTTGTCAAAAAAATAATGTCAAGTGATTCAAAGATGATTTCATTTATTGTTTTAGCCAATTTTTTGGAAAAAAAAATATAGCTGTTATTATGACGTAAATATAATTGAAAATGAAATTGGACATGGACATTTTTGAATTTGTTATAGTTTTTGAAATATTTTTGGAATTTTGAAAAAAGTTTGTATTTTTGATTTTGTAATAATTTTTGCAATAGTTTTAGAATTTTGGAAAAAGTTTGAATTTTTAAGAAATTTTGGAATATAATCGGAATTTAGAAAAAGTTTAAATATTTGATTTTATTCTAATTTTTGGAATATTTTTGGAATTTTTGAAAGAAAATCTAATCTTTGATTTTGTAATAATTTTTGGAATATTTTTAGAATTTTGAAAAAAGTTTGAGTTTTATTTAATTTTTACAATATTTTTGGAATTTTGAAAGAAATATGAATTTATGATTTTGTGATATTTTCTCGAAACGCTAAATGAAGAGGTTTTTGAGTAGTTTGCTGGTTGTATCATCTTTTCACTGAATTATGTAAATTTATTATCTGTTATAATTTTCCGGCAACGTATTGATGTTTCGTGTTAGTTTTGTAATAAATTTCTAAACAGAGATATTGAAGAGATACTTATACTTTAACAGAGTTATCTTTGATATACACCACTGCCCAAAACTAAAAACCATGCCCTCATAAAAGTTTTTGCCGAAAACTATATCAAAAACCTTAACCCAGACGCAAGTCTTGATATATCAGAGCTTGAGATTTCAGCCCCTCCATATTTACATTTGGCATCTTAAAAATGTTTTGTTTATTGTGTATAATTAGTGTTTTTTTCTAACTTTGTAGTTTAGGAATATAACATTTTTTGTTAACTTTTCATTTGTAGTCGTCGACATTTAACCTGCATCTTTCTGATATGTTCCAACTGTTTTTATTATATGGAAGTGGCAGTTGAATTCAGTAATAAAACTTCTTACCAACCTTCTTCATTTATCGTAAACTCTTCTTAGAATAACAGTTTTTTCAACATTATTTTGTTCAATTTTCTTAAGTGAATTGTTATAAATTATGATGTGAAAGACAAAAATTCTCATTTTCTTTGTCGAGATGCTTGGGATTATTTTTTTCCATTTCATTCAGTTGCACGTATTAAGTTATGAGTGACGACTATTGTTAATATTTGTCAAGGATTTTAATCGTGTTTAACATTTTCTGTAATTAAAAGAAATCGTGACACAACTTGCTTAAAAGAACTTTTAGCTCATGGTTAATTGTTAAATGATACAAATATATTTTTAACGATTTAACGTACCAACCCAATTAGTTTGCATTAGGGTCGTTGTTGATCGATCAAATTTCTTCAATTTTCAAGCATTAAGGCTTTCATTTTTGTTGGTTTTTCATACGAAGTATATATTTTGTGAATGTTTTCTATTTTTTTCGGTTTCGGCAGCCTATTTGCTCAATTTATTTTCAATCAAACGTGTTAGCCACTAAATCAGATGATTGAGTAAACAACTGAAACCTTCAATAAATACTCCATCCATACCACTAATACACACAAAATGAAAATAAAATGTTTATCAGGTTAAAATTTTATGATAACTATTCTCGTAGAAAGAAACACAATATAAAAGTGGAGGCGGCTGGTTGCCTTAAACAAATTAAAAGCAACCAGCCGCCTCCACTATTATATTTATTAATTAGTGAAAAATAGTTGATAGAAGATACCAATCGCCTCCACTATTACAATCAAAAACTAACAAATACAATTATTAAAAGAAAACAGCGGTCTCCATTTTTACGTACCGTTTTTTATACGGAACACTATTAGTGAGACTAAAACGTGTTTTTCACATATCATTTCGACTATCTCGATTAATATAAATCCAATGAACTTGAAATTTGGCATGCGTATAAAACTAATCTGTCCACACAAGATGAGGGTTGAAAAAAAAAACAAAATCGATTTCGTTTGGTTAACTGGGTTACGATGTGAGGCCTTTGAGAAAATAAATTTTTAAATCGAGTCATACCCTATATCATATGAAAGGGCTTTAGTTCAGTATTTCTAAAAAATATATTTTGGAATTTTACACCCCACCATTTTTTGTGCAAATCTAAATAATAGCGTTTTCTGTATGTTTTCTTTCCTTGATTAGCTCCGAGCCTAAATAATCGAAAATCTTAAAAAGTATTTTGAATGATAGAAAAATTAGTAAGTTTTTAAAGAAAAATATAGCCAATTATACTAATAATTATACTTATTAAGGGGGTGGATATGAGAAGGGGTAAAAACATCATTTAAAACCCTGTCAAGTGGGGTGTCATTTGAAAGAGCACCAAAATTAAGAAACATTACAATTTTTTTTAGAATTTTGCGATGCACCATTTTTGAATCATTCTCAAAAAAGTGCAACAAAAAGTTGCCCCCCCCCCCCCTCTATACGTTTCTTCGTTGATTGACAGAAAAATTTGAAAAAAATCATAGAGATAGGAAATTTGATAAACCCTTAACGGAAAATATAGCGCACTTCAAGTGATTTTATTTCTATGTGTTTAGGGGATGGGAGTAGGGAAGGGTGAAAAAAAGGTTTTTTGACCCGGTCAAGTGGGGCGTCATTTGAAATAACACCAAAATTAAGAAACATTACAATTTATTATAGAATTTCGCGATGCACCGTTTTTAAATTATTCTCAAAAAAGTGCAACAAAAAGTTGGTCCACGTTTCTTCGTTGATTGACAGAAAAATTTGAAAAAAATCATAGAGATAGGAAATTTGATAAACCCTTAACGAAAAATATAGCAACGCTTTAGTGATTTTATTTCTATGTGTTTAGGGGATGGGAGTGGGGAAGGGTGAAAAAAGGTTTTTTGACCCGGTCAAGTGGGGTGTCATTTGAAAGAACACCAAAATTAAGAAACATTACAATTTATTATAGAATTTTGCGATGCACCGTTTTTAAATTATTCTCAAAAAAGTGCAACAAAAAGTTGGTCCACGTTTCTTCGTTGATTGACAGAAAAATTGAAAAAAATCATAGAGATAGGAAATTTGATAAACCCTTAACGAAAAATATAGCGCAGCTTCAAGTGATTTTATTTCTATGTGTTTAGGGGATGGGAGTGGGGAAGGGTGAAAAAAGGTGTTTTGACCCGGTCAAGTGGGGTGTCATTTGAAAGAGCACCAAAATTAAGAAACACTACAATTTATTATAGAATTTTGCGATGCACCGTTTTTAAATTAATCTCAAAAAAGTGCAACAAAAAGTTGGTCCACGTTTCTTCGTTAATTGACAGAAAGTTTTGAAAAAAATCATAGAGATAGAAAATTTGATAAACCCTTAACGAAAAATATAGCAACGCTTTAAGTGATTTTATTTCTATGTGTTTAGGGGATGGGAGTGGGGAAGGGTGAAAAAAAGGTTTTTTGACCCGGTCAAGTGGGGTGTCATTTGAAAGAGCACCAAAATTAAGAAAAATTAGAATCTATTTTAGAATTTTGCGACGCACCGTTTTTGAAATTATTGTCAGAAAGTTCTATTTTTAGTGTTAACACCACCCCAACCCTAAATTACGTCGTTGATTAACAGAATTGAGTCGTTCCTTAGCTACCATAAACAGCTATGGATAAAATTTAGCCTAAAGTAATATTTTTTATATCATTTCGATCAATTTAGATGACATTGACATTTCCTATTGATATTTACGATGAACCATTTATTTTTTATGTGTCTATGGTCTGGCAATATAAACCCTTTACAACACAACTTTATGTTAATTATTTTGAGATTGGTTTCTTTACATTCACGGAGCCTTGACGAGCGAATTTTATTCGCACTTGTCTGACTTTTTTTAAATTACAATCTAAGGAGGCATAAGGAGGTATCTCCACAATTAATTTTATTAATGTAAAATATCATGAAAAAAAATTTTTCTCCGATTGACAGCAAATATAAATTTTGCAAACTTATTTCAGTCAGCAAAGTGGCACTCGCTTCGCTCGGCTATGAACTATCAGCCGCAGCAGTCAATCTACTACTTTGCTGCCTAGTTAAACAAATAACTATTGTATATGTATTTATTTTTCGTCTACGAGTGTGACAAAATTGTGTACTTTGTCAAGTCTCTCCTATTAGCAGATAATTAAAGTAGATGATTTATAGTAGTAGGTATCACACAGTACTGGCAATAGCAGTGAGGTAATAGGTTACGAAGGGACAAAGGTGATTGAAGCCAAAGTGATATCATATAAGTGTCATCGGATGAGACGTATTCAGTCAACGATAGCACCCACAACTTTTGTTATTGAATATTCCTTGATGATGATTTGCTATTATTTGGTGGAAGATCATTGTGAAAGACAGTGTCACATCATTGTGAAAGAAAGTGTCCAATCAATGTGAAAGAAATTGTCACATGCTCAAGAAATATGCCACTAGATGGATTATTGGCAATCCAATTTTTGTTTTGTTCGTGCAAATTTGTGTAAAAATTTAACTTTTACTTTTTTATTTTATTTCATTTTCCTGTATGTTTGGTTATCTATTTAAAAAAAAACAAAACAAAAACTATTTGCGTTTATTAACACTTTAGAACGCATGTTCTTGTTAGACCTTGGTCTTAAAAACTTTTTATGTGTTGTTGTGACACATATTGTAATATTGTAAAATAATACATATTGTAATATGTAGTTCACAACATTTATTTTACAATAAACAAATTTTTTTTGGAAATAATTAATCCACTTGCAATTTTTTGCCTAAGGCCGTGTGCCAATACAGGTAAAGCTAAAACTAAATTTTCTTACCACATGGTAAAAAAATAATTAGCCAATGTTGAATTTATTACCAAATTTTGCTGTGTCAATTGGCTAGAACTAAATTGTGACATATCGAAATAATTGTCTTTTCTTTTAACAAAAAAAATTAATAATTTTTTATTATAATTTAAATTTAATTAAAGTAAATTAAATCTAATATTATAATTAAAATGAACAGATTAAATAAAATGTATCACTATCACAGCAGAGCTCGCAATATTGTCGAATGTGCTTTTGGAATCTTAAAAGTTAGATAGAGAAATTTATTTAATAAATCGCTAGAATTGGAAATAAAAAATATTATTGAAACCATTTTTGCAGCATGTGTTTTGTATAACATTTGCGTATCTAGACTGGAGGTGATATAGGGCCTACAAATGAAACACACGAAATTTGAGCTAATACAGGTTTTGAAGTTGCTAAAACTATAGAACATGCAGATATACAAAATGATTCAGCAGAAGTCATCTTATTTCGAAATAATTTACTGGCTGAAATATCTTAATTAATAAATTGTAATGTTTTTAGGGTTCCGTACTTTTAAAAAGTAAAAACGGGATCCTATTGGTAAGACTTTGGTGTCCGTCCGAATTTCTACATAATCGATTTACTCACAAACTATAAGTGCTATCAACTTGAAATTTTCTACAGTTAATAACTGTGGTGGTTGTGGTTTCTCACACCTGATGATAATAAAAACATTTCAAATATTTGTTTTTATCTATATTTTATGGACATAGATAAGGAGATAGTAAAACAAAAGTTTTTTTTAAAGAATCGAGTTTGGTTTAGAAAAATCGATCAAAATGGAAGTATTTCAAAATAGTATATTAAGAAACTAGTTTCATAATCGACGATTTTATCGCACGCAATCTGTTTAGAAAACGACCCGCGCAGCGGGGAGTTTTCTAAAGGATAAGTGCGATAAAACGTCTTATGAAACTAGTTTTTTATACAATTTTTTCTATTTTGCATATTTTGTCTTGAAATTTTAAAAAATGTGTATTTTATTAAAAAATAGTCAATTTGAAATTTTGTTATTATTACTAATTATTTTAATTAATTAAAATATTTAACACTAATTTAGATATTCTTATTAATTTTATTTACATAATTATTCGTTTTAATGTTGACTGACGTTTGTATGACCAATGTGACCAACCTTGAAAGACAAAACTTTGCGTATCGTAATGAAGGCCATTTCGATACGCATTTGGGTATCGAAATGACTTTATTTTAGACGCAAAATAGAAAAAAAATTTTCATTGAATTTTCGACTGCTTTGTTTTTGAGTTATTACAAAAAACGAGTAGGTTTTTGTCTCCACCATTAACTTCGAACATTACAAAAAAATTTTTTTTTAATGCTTTTGTAGAGCAGTGCATACACTATTTTTTGTAGTAAACAGTAGTCAACAGGATTTTTTGTAATTTTTGAAAACACAGCTTTCGATTTATTTTCAAAAATGTAAAAATTTTTTTTGTCCCCCCTCCCCTTATGTACGAACAATAAAAAGAAAAAATTTTAAAAAATTTACGGGTCACTAATATTTTTTTGCTAGTTATAATTTTTTTTTTTTTTTTTTACTTTATTAAATTAAGAAAAACAAGGAATTTACAATAATATTATAAGTTAATTATTAATCTTATTATATATCGTTTACAAAAGCACGTAGTGTGCTCATCGGTAAACATTTTAATTTTAACATGAATCATCGAGTTTTTTTTTTTTGTTGTCTTTTTTTTTTTTTTTTTTTTTTTTTTTTTTTATTTTATTTTTTTTATTTTTTTTTTTTTTTTTTTTTTTTTTTTTTTTTTTTTTATTTTATTTTATTTTTTACAGTTTTATTTTTTAATTTAAGTTTTGCTTATATTATTTAATTTTTGCTTATTTGTTTATTAATTTATTATTATAATTTGTAATAATCAGAAAATATTTAGTTTGATTGGTGTTAAATTCTATATGCATTTTGGTAAATATTGAAAAGATATGCTTTCAAAAGAGTTTTAAACTTTGATATTCTTTTTTCGGTTTTGATATTGTCCGGTAGCAGGTTGAACAAAGAGAGCCCCTTGTACAAGAAATTCGACTGACCACGTGCTGTACGACACCGATTTAGATAATAGTTCCCAATTTGTCTTGTGGAATGTTCATGAATCGCGTCAACTCTCATTAGCGTTACATTATTTTTTATAAGATTATTCTGAATTTTGAAAACAAGCAAGATAGTCTCATAATCAATAAGTGATTCCAGCGGTAGTAGGTTCTCGGTGTACAAAGATTTTGTAGGTGTAAGCAGAGGCAAACTCTTTACTGACTTTAAACATTTATTTATTACACGTTTTATTTCATTTACCCTGAACTGAGCGGTTAATCCCCAGATTGGAAGTAAGTATCTAACTTTACTCATAACATGAGCATTAAAGATAAGATACTTAGCCTCAATAGGTAAAATGTTTTTCATTTTATATAAAATAAATGATATTGCCCTTAACTTGTTTTTTATGTTTTGTATGTGTTCTTCGAAACTTAACAAAGAATCTATCGTTAAACCTAGGTACTTGGTAGAGTAAACTCTCTCAATTTTAGTGTTGTCAATCATAATGTCATATAGATTAATATTTTCAAGGTTCTTATTTGGGGTTTCAAAAATAATGTAGTTTGTTTTTGACAGATTTAACTTGAGGTGGCTTTTTATTGCCCATTGGTTTATTTTATGTAAATCTTCTTGCATTTTTATCATCAAATCATCGCAGCTGGTTTGGGTGTACGACACCGCTGTATCATCAGCATACATTTGAGGTGAGCCATGTAAATCGAGAGTAAAAAGATCATTTACGTATATAATAAAGAGCAAAGGGCCTAATAGAGAGCCTTGTGGTACTCCATTTTTTGCATATAATGGGTTACTCAAGTCGTCTCCAATTTTAACATATTGAGGTCTGTCTTTTAAATATGATTCAAAAAGTCTTAATTCATTTTCTCCAATACCAATTTGTTTTAGTTTTAATAAAAGTTTTATAAAACTTATAGTATCGAAAGCTTTTTGTAGGTCAATAAAGATACATGAGGTATATAACCTTTTATCCAAATTATCTTTGACTTTTAGAATTAACTGACTAACAGCTGCAAGAGTACTAGAGCTATTACAAAAGCCGAATTGGTTTGCGTTTATTATTCCATTATCTGAGCAGTATTTCTCCAAACGTCTATGAACCACAGATTCAAAGCACTTGGTAAAAGTAGAGAGCAAGGAGATAGGTCGATAGTTGGATATAATAAATTTATCTTGTTTTTTATATATTGGACATACGATGGCGATTTTAAGACATTCTGGGAAATGAGACGTAGATAAGGATTGGTTTATCAGGTAAGATACTTTACTTGATAGAATATCGTTATATCGTATACAAAACCTGGAGGATATTTTATCATAGCCGACAGCAGATTTTTTATTTAGGCTACACAGTATCTCTTTAATTTCATCTTCGTTTGTCGGTGTTAATATATTGGAATTTGAAAAATTATCATTTGAAGAGTCAGTGATAGTTCCGCTTTGCACATTTGAGTTAGCTGGTATGAGTTCATCCACACAGTTTACAAAGTAGTCATTAAAGCGGTTGCAAATCATTAAGTTTTCTTCTATGAGTTTACCAGAACTGTCTTTTATACAAATTTTTTCTTTTGATTTTTCTTTATTGAAAACATATCTATTCAAAATTTTCCACAAATTACAAGCATCATTTTTGCTTAATTCATTTCTAAAGAATTTAGATTTTTCTATTTTAATTTGTTGTTTTACATTAGTTTTCAGAAATTCAAACCTCTGAGTAAAATAATTATTATTTGGGTGTTTAGTTTTTTGTTTATAGAACATATCTCTTAATCGAATTTGTTTTTTAATTTCATTAGTGATCCATGGATCATGTGATACAATTTTATAATGACTTTTAATTTCTTTTGAATTTTTTTCGATTGTACTAGTACAAACACTTATAAGATCATCGAAATTATTGCAAGAGTCTATACGTTCTGATAAAAGAGTTTCATCAATTGCATTGTAATCGAGGATTTTTTTATTAATTTGAATATTTTTAATGTTTTTTCTGTTTGTATTGACGCTTGCAAAGATAGTTCGATGATCACTAATACTGTGATCAATCAATGAGATAGAATAACTACAATCGAATATATCTGTAATAAAGTGATCTATTATTGTACTTGTTGAATATTTACTTGTATTGGATATTCTAGTCGCGTATGATTCTTCTATTTTATTTAAGATTAAATACCCGCTAGAATTAAGAATATCTTTGTATAATGAAACATTTCTGTTATTTTTTTGAATATCCAAATTAAAGTCACCAACAACTAAACATCTTTTATGTTTTTCAATCACATTATTTAGATTTTGTAAGAAATGTTTTGTACAAATACCTGATTGATTGTACACTGACATAATATTTACATTTATTTTATTTAGATTTACCAGCAAGATATCATTACTTTCATTACATTCACTATAAACTAGATTGGAGTTAATATCATTGATGACGTAGATGGCGGTTCCTCTTCCTTTAGAAGTATCTCTTGTTTGGAAATATGATGTGTAGTTATTAAGTTGGTATAGGTCAACTTCATTTTGGTAGATCCATATTTCTACCAGTACAATCACATGAATAGGAAAGTTATATGACGCAATCATATTTTTTAGTTCACTGAATTTGTTTTGTCGCAGACTTCTGATGTTTAAATACATAATATTCATATTTTTATCTTTATAAAATGCATTAGAAAAACTGTTTAAATTGTAATCAACATCTACGGACTGTATTAAATCGCTCGAGTTCATTAAATTTGGAAATATAGAACAATGAGAAGTTTTATTGAGTTTATATTTTTTGCAGTTTATCTACGTCACTCTTTGTTTTGATTACATGTACTATGGATTTGTCATCTTTGCGAGCACATATTGTGTTGTTAGATGCAAACCAGACATATTTGAAATTATTATAGGTGTTTTTAAGCTTTCGGGCTTCCTTTATTAACTCTTGGTTGTAAGGTGTAAGATGAGGATTAAAGAAGATTTTTAGTCCTTCATCTTGTACTGTAGGAAATATTTTCTTCGTGAAAAGACTGCCATCGTAGTTTCTTTTTGCATTTTGCAACTTATTTTTCATGTCTCTACTACTAAACCTAACAAGGAGTGGTGGATGAAGATTGTTTGATACATGGTTATTCGCATTCGCAGTTTTTTCCAATCTTACAACTTCAATTACATCTTCAGCTGTCACCTCGACTCTTATTTCTTTTGAAATTAACTGAAGTAATTGTAAATTAGTTTTGTCGGTAGAACCATTTTTTGGCACACCCATTATTAAAAGATTTGCATTCAGTTTTTCCTGCTTTAAATGTTGCACTTCGTGACTAAGATTAGCCACACAAGTTTCAAGAAAAACCGTTCTTTCAATATATTTGCTTAGAGTTTTGTTTATTTCTTTATTTTCCCTGATAAGCGTGTCTAACTTTTCTGATATGAAATTTTGTGATATCAGTAAATCATCAATGTTTGTAGGTTTGGTAATTCTAGTGGGTTCTACCTCATCATCATATGACTCTTCATTATTTTGAACAGTAAAAACCTGGACATCGGTGTTCTTTTCCTTGCATTTTTTAGAACAAAGCCATACATTATCCTTCAAAAACTCTTTGTAATGTAGTCGATTGACATTGGTGCATTCAAGGTGAAAATATTTGCCACAGTTAATGCAAAAAAGAGTTTTGTCTTTTTTATTTATTGGATCATTACAATTCAAGCAATTTTTTGCACTATTATTTACAGAAAATCTTGTTTCCTGTTTTTTTAATTGATTCCTATTCGGTTTCCTTGAAATCATTGTTTAAAATATTTGAGAGAAATAACTGACAGTTATGAAAGATCACTATATCATATTTTTTGTATAGTAAAAAACAAAAAAGACAAACAAGGTTTACAGTTAACAGTTAATTTTTTTTAATGTTTTAATAAATTTGATTTTTATAACTCACGGTTAAGAAATATCACTATATTGTATCTTTCTAGAATAAATAACAACAAAAAACACGAAAAAAACAAAATTTTGCTTAACGTTAATTTTTTTTTTTTGATATTTTAAAAATTTTGGTTTTTGTAACTCACAGTTTTGAAATATCACTATATCATATATTTATAGAGTAAGGACAAAAAACATGAAAACAAATTTTGTTTAACAGTTAAAATTTTTTTTGATATTTTAATAATTTTTATTTTTATTAGAAAACCACAAAAACAAATTTTGCATATCTAAAATTTTATTTATTTTTTTTTAAGATTTTAATAATTTTGATAATTTATTAACAAAAGCAAAAACACGTCTTTACTCGATGATTGTCGATTGTATTTCAAATTAAAACTGATTTCAAATAAACGTGAAACTTTCATTTCAAATAAACGTGAAACTATACTCACAAAAAATGTTTTTTTCTACTTCAAGCTACGAAAATGTCATTTTAATATATAGTAAAACCTATGTGAAAGGGAAACTTTTTCTAAGTAGTGACTGAAAATGTTTTCAGTCACTAGGACTGAAAGTAAATAAGTTTCGGTGGTCGCCTACAGGTGGTGGTTATATAAAGGATTGAATATTTGATTGAATATTTGAGATTGAATTTGATTTACTGTTTCTGTTGTTGTTTCGGTTGCTGTGTTTATTTCTGGCAAAATCGCAGTATTTTGAAGGGATTGAATATTTTGAATATTTTGATCGAATCGAATCGAAACTAATCATTATATCAATTGTGTGTAATTAATTAATTAAACCAATAATGAGTGTGTTTTTTTTCTACAGCGGAGAAATCGGAGCGATAAAATAAATTGGTATCAGATATATCGTATAATTTTTTCCTCCGATAATTAACTGTCAGATATAAAATAGTTCTCTGAGTTCTTTCCGCAAAAAAAAAATAAAAAAAATTTATTAAATAAATAAATAAATTTTATTAAAAAATTTATTTTATTTGTTTTTAATTGAAACTTTACCTATAATTTTTTAAATTTATACTTTAAACGATGACTTCTAGTCGGTAAAAAAAATATCTGTAATATCTGTAAAAGTTTTTGGAGAATATATATGAACTATTTTCATTATTCATATTGTCAAATTCATCTACTAAAATCTTACAAAAAGACATATCTAAATTTGACTGTGTAAAAAATAAACAATATTGTATTTATATATAGCATTTTTACTAGTGTAAAATAATGTTATTATTGTGTTCGCCTGTTATTATTCCATCTGTAGGCGAACACAATAATAACATTATTTTACACTGGTAAAAATGCTATATATAAATACAATCTTGTTTATTTTTTACACTGTCAAATTTAGATATGTCATTTTGTACGTTTTTAGTAGATGAATTTGTAGATATTATCATTTATATTTACAAGCGTAGAAAAAATAGCGTTCCTGAATTTATTCCACTCGACGCTTTCGCGTCTCGTAGACAAACCGTTCAGTCACGCAAAAAGAGACGTTTTCACCACTTGTATAAAAATCTACTATTTCTCAAATACATGGATCCATCAGCGAGCGAATTATATTCGCACTTGCCTGAATATTTTTATTCAATAGTGTGCAATGTGCAATATTGTAATTTCAATTCAAAACAATAAACAAAAATAATCACTCTTGTGTCTTTTATTTTTTAGATTTACTTGTTAAAATTTATACTAGGTCTAAAGTAGGTTAATTTTTTTATTTTTTTGTGGTGAATATAAACGATTCAATTTCATTTTAGACTTCAAAAAACTAGATTTAGCTGTGTTGACACACGGCCTAAATCACTAAACAAAATATTCAGCAAATTCATAAACTTCCGACACCATCAATATAAAAACCGCAGAAAATCCATGAAAATCCGTCTCTTGCGATTTATAGCTAAAGCAAATTTTTGAGCACCAATTTTATATTAATCCTGGTACATACCCAAACGTACGGGAACAATGTAAAGATGGTAAATCCTATCTATTCAATTTTTGAAAACATCTTTTCTGTTTACATGAAAACATAAACATATGTAATTAATGACTTTTCGTTTATTAAAACCTACCACAATTACGTTCGTTAAATTTGTCTACAAAAATCCTTATTTCAATCTTTATTAATTTCCATAAAATACAAACCTTTTTAATTCAATCCTTTTTCCTGTACTTTGCGTTAAGGAAAAACAAATTGAATGAAAAACAAATTTAAATTAGTTTCAGTTATAAAGGAAAAAATGCAATGAATTAATTCAAATCTAAAAGGAAAAACAGAAAAACTATAAACATTAAACAAAACAACAATAAGGAAAGAGATTAATTTTATAAATAAAAAAAATTAAGTTGTTATATGAAAAAGAAAATTCTATGATTTTTCTTTTTCCACAATTTTCTTCTTAGTCTTTCCTGTAATTATAAGACAAAAACCAGGAAAAATACTATATGTTTTAAGAATGTATAGTCTTTGTAATAACCTCAAGATTTCTTTTGCATTTGCATGGCTTTAGTTAGGAATGTTTTGTTGTTTTTCTTTGGATGAAAGAAAATTGGCTTTCTTTTGTTTTCAGGTGATGATTATATTGGCTTTGTGATAAGGAAAATAAAAGTTCAAATCAAATTATATTTTTAATGCTATTCGTTTTCATTGTAATCTACTTGATATATCTCTTTTGTTATTTATTATGAGCGAAACGAGTATCCACTTGAGAATATTTTAAAGAGGAACTTTGAATTATGACCAATGGTGATATAATTTAATGGAATTGGACATAGAATGCTTTAATTATTTTTACTAAGATGAGTTTGAGTGAAGTATGTGTTCCATGTAATCATGTTAGGAATAAGTGTTGCCTAGTGGTGTTAGGAATAAGTGTAAGTCTAATTTTACATTAGTCGTTGAATTATATTTCATTCTCTTAGTATTTTTTGTATAAATGTCAGTGAAATTATTATCATAGTAGTATTTTCCCAAGGGCGGTGATAATTCGAAATAATTTTTTGCTAAAAATTTCGAAAGCAAGTATATTGATAATAGCACGAGGCCATAAGCCGAGGGCTATTTTCAATACCACTTGCTTGAGGAATTTTCCAAAAAATTATGAGAATTTATCACCGAACGACGGGAATTCGTTTAGAAAAATTTTTGCCATTTTTCATTTTCTTTCTTATAAGCTTTAAATACATATAATTTAAACGTTTAGGAAATTCGATAATTTTGATTCGACGATTAAAGGGCAAAAAAGTCCCCATATAATTAATAAACATTTCCATAATACACAGAAGACAATAAATGAATAAAATTGTATTTTCATCTAATTTTAATTATATGAGTTGAAAATGTATGATTCATATATATTACGGTATAACTGGAAGTAAAAATCCAACGTCGAACCTTCGTCGATTTTCATGAAAATTGGGAATTAAGCTCATCTTACCCTTATCTTCAAAAGTGACATAAGCCTGACTTGCGTTTTTTAGGTTTAAGTGGTGAAAACTCCTCCTCCGTGGAAAAATACAGAAAATGTAGGTTTAAGCATTTTTTGAACTTCCACCTTATTTAATTATGTAAAATAAAGCTTATTTTATATTTTCGAAAAATATGAAGGGGCCAAAATCTCACAGCTCTGAGATATCAAGATTTCGGTCTGGGTTAACGATTTTGATATAGTTTTCGGCAAAAAACTTTTATGAGGACATGGTTTTTAGTTTTGGGCAGCGATGTATATCAAACACAACTCTTTGTTAAAGTACAAGTATTTTTCATCTCTGTTTAAAAATTTATTACAAAACTAACACCAAACATCAATACGTTGCCGGAAAATTATAACAGATCATAAATTTACATAATTTAGTGAAAAGATGATACAACCAGCAAACTACTCAAAAACCTCTCCATTTAGCGTTTCGAGAAAATATTACAAAATCACAAATTCATATTTCTTTCAAAATTCCAAAAATATTGTAAAAATTAAATAAAATCAAAAATTCAAACTTTTTTCAAACAAAATTCTAAAAATATTTCAAAAATTATTACAAAATCAAAGATTAAAACTTTTTTCAAAAACTCTAAAAATATTGCATAAATTATAACAAAATCAAAAATTGTAACTTTTTCCAAAATTATAACAATTATAATAAAATCAAAAATTTAAAAATTTTTCAAAATTCTAAAAATATTCCAAAAATTCTTACAAAATCAAAAATTGAAACTTTTTTCAAAATTCTAAAAATATTCCAAAAATAAGAATAAAATCAAAAATTTAAACTTTTTCTCTATTTTAATAATATTCCAAAAATTATTAAAAATTCAAAAATTCAAACTTTTTCCAAAACTCTAAAAATATTGCAAAAATTATAACAATATCAAAAATTGAAACTTTTTTTAAAATTTCAAAAATTATAATAAAATCAAAAATTTAAAACTTTTCAAAATTCTAAAAATATTCCAAAAATTCTAACAAAATCAAAAATTGAAGCTTTTCCAAATTTCCACAAAATATTTCAAAGACTATAACAAATTCAAAAATTTCCATGTTCAATTATATTTACGTAAACAAACAGCAAAATTTTTTTTTCCAAAAAATTATCTAAAAAAATAAATGAAACCATTTTTTGACACACTTGACAATCTTTTTTTGACAAACTTATAATGCAATAAAATTCTCAACAATAATAATGCCATGTTCATTATACATTTCATTTCATACAAATAACTAATTTTATTTTTTTCTAACAAAATAAATGAAAATCATTCTTTTGACATTATTTTTTTGACTTAACTTAAAATTCTCAATAATAATAATAAAATTTCATGTCGTACAAATATTTAATTTTATTTTTTTCCAAAAAATTGGGTAAAAAAATAAATAAAAATCTTTCTTTTGACACACTTGACAACACTTTTTTGACAAACTTATAATGCAATAATATAGATTTTGGTCTCACATACCAATCCCGACCATCAAAATTTCTCCAAATTCAATGTTCCTACTCGTAATCACTTAAAATAAATATTTTTTAAGCAAAAAATATGCAAATTTTCTTGTTTTGGCACACATGACGATTTTTTTGACACACTTCCGGTACAGTTATCGATTACATCGTCCTTTCGGCTCTTCCCATTGAGTAAACTTATTTTTAGAGAGAAAAAAAATTTTGAAATCCGTCCAGCGGTTTTCTAGATCTCGTAGGTTGTGACCGCCGGCAGACAGACATACATTTTTCGAATCAGTAGGTCCTAAAACGTCGAGAAATGCCAAAAAATTTAGGGGTAAGAGTTTCACTTTCACTTTTGGCTCATGAATGTAATACTTAGGTCTTTCAGACCGAAGTAATAATTTATTGTGTATTTCCAACTTTTCAACCCTTAAAAACCACCTACTATGCCTTAGATAATAAGTAAAAGTAAACGACAATATTGTAAAAATATTATTATAGGAAACTGACATTTATTTTGATAATATATATCATTAGAATTTAGAGGTACTACCACTATCAATTTCTTCCGCTAGGTAAATTGGTGGACAATTTTTGTCAGTCATTGTGCCCTTAATTGTTGATTTATAATATTTTCAGAGGGCTCCAACTGTTGGACAAACAGACGACAACTTGAGCTCGATTTTTTTGGTTGCTTTTATGAATGATTCATACCGTATCTATGCTGATAACTCTTCGACACGACTCATTATATCAAATTGAATGTCTCTAGCGATTCCGTACAAAACGACTAGAAGTACTTTTATAAAATATCTTAATCTTATCTCACATCAAAACATTTTTCTAATAGATAAATACGTACGTCTGAGGTAAATACGTAAGAGGTAGGTATGTGAGAGCTACGCTCACCTTCATATACAGATATCCAAATGTAAAATTAAATAAATGATAAAAATTGTGTAAAATATTTATTTTGAGCTAAAATTCAAAATATAATATAAAAACATATATGTATACCCAAAAAAATTATTTCTACTTTTTATTATGATGAAAAATTTTTCTGCTTAATACCTACGTTTTGAGCTATATAACATTAAAATCAGCTCAGTAGTTTTTACTGTAGAGTCATTTCAATACACCAGGGTTCAGCAATTTCTTGATTTTTTATCACCCTGTATTAAGACAGGATTAAAAAATTAATATGTAAAATTGATGCCGAAAATTGATGTCAACGAACTCCAATACCTTAATATACAAAATTAAAACCTCATTTCCAGACCTGGCTGATTTCACGTGTTTTTCACCAGATGATAAATAAAGTATTAGAAGCATTAAAAAATATCGGAAGCATTAAAAAATAGGCAATAACTTAATTCAATTGGGAGGCGGGTAACGGTCTAGAATATTATCTAATTTGAATTTAGTGCGAGTAGCATTGCGATCTGAAGATATATTTGGGTTAAACCTTGTGTTGCTATCCTATTAGTAGTGCTGTGTTGTTGATTCTGAGCTCCTTAATGTAATTAATTAGTTTCATTAAAGTAATACCTTGTTGTAAATAAAATTCTATTGTTTCGACCATGTTTTCAGTGACTGCTCCATGCAATGTCAGCACTGTTGCACATAATCTGTTTTATCGTTTTAGTTTTTAAGTAGTCTAATATGCATATGCCAGAAGCAGCAAGGTTTAGCATGTCGAGATGATTAACATCGAAGTTGTCCAGAAACTAGTGTTATGCAAAGGCTTTACAAAAAGTAATTCACATAATTCTTTACATGTAAAGAAATAATTCTTTATATATCCTAATATCATTGTAAATAATGTAAATAATTAAAACAATGTTTATAAAATAGTTCCAATATTGGCAATAATTTATATACATAATGTATTTAATGTAAATAATGTAAATATTATAAATAATGTAAATGCTGTAAAAATGTAATGTAAATATTGTAATAGATGTAAATGATATAAAAATTGTAAATAATGTAAATAATGTAATTTGAATAATGTAAATATTGTAAATAATAAATTTATATAATGTAAATAACGTAAATAATGTAAGTTATGTAAATAATGTAAATAATGTTAATAATGCAAATAATGTCAATGATGTAAATAATATAAATAATGTAAATAATGTAAATATTGTAAATATTGTAAATATTGTAAATATTGTAAATAATATAAATAATGTGAATAATATAAATAATGTGAATAATTTAAATAATATAAATAATGTAAATAATGTAAATAATGTAAATAATATAAATAATGTAAATAATGTAAATAATTTGAACAACGTAAGTTATATAAATAATGTTGATAATGTAAGTAATGTTAATAATGTAAATAATATAAATAGGGTAAATAATGTAAATAATGTGAATAATGTCAATAATGTGAATAATCTAAATAATATAAATAATGTAAATAATGTAAATAATATAAATAATGTAAATAATGTGAATAATGTAAAATATGTAAAAAGTGTAAATAATATAAATAGTACAAATAATGTGAATAATGTAAATAATGTAAATATTGTTAATAATGTAAATAATGTAAATGATGCAAATAATGTAAATAATTTGAGTAATGTAAATAATATATTTATATAATGTAGATAATGTAAATAATGTAAATAATATATATAATGTAAATAATGAAAATTTGTAAATAATATAAATAATGTAAATAATATCAATAATGTAAATAAAGTAAATAATGAAAATAATGTAAATAATATAAATAATGTAAATAATGTAAGTAATGTAAATAATATGAATAATGTAAATAATGTAAATAATGTGAATAATGTAAATGATGCAAATGATGTAAATAATGTAAATAATGTAATTAATGTGAATAATGTAAATAATGTAAATAATATAAATAATGTGAATAATGTCAATAATATAAATAATGTAAATAATGTAAAAAAAAGTAAATAATGTAAATAATATAAGTAATTTGAATAATGTAAATATTGTAAATAATGTAAATAATGTGAATAATGTAAATAATGTAAATAATGAAAATAATGAAAATAATGTAAATAATGTAAAAATGTAAATAATATAAATAATGTAAATAATGTAAAATATGTAAATAATGTAAATAATATAAATATTGTTAATTATATAAAAAATGTAGATAATGTAAATAATCTAAATAATGTACATAATGTTTTGAAATATTTATAATTTTTTAATTATAATATATAATAGAAATATATAATTGAAATATTCATATTATTCATCCAGTTGAGTTTAACTACTCACAAGTTTATTCATATAATATATAATCATTATTTCAATATTTTGCATTTAGATCTTTCTAAATTTTATTTGCTAATAAATAATAACATTTTAATTGGTATTAATACCTAAAACTAAATTACTTTACATTCATTACTTTCTTTTTATTCTTTGCATAAACAATTATTGTTTATGAGCTCTTTACGTAAAAATGTAAAGGATTATTCTTTACGTGTATATGAACAACTCTGCTAGAATCTTTTTTGAGTATTTCTTGTGTCCTTCTGGATGACGCATTTGAGCGATTTTGTGGTATATCTTTATTTTTTGTTGTATGAAATGTTTACCGTTGAATCCTACCACTTATCTCAATAGCTTTGAATATCCTTGAGTTACAATGCTAGCGCTTTATCCACAGAGCTAGGACGGCGATAATTTAAAGCAAAGTCAAAGAATTTTGTATTGGCACCATTTTCGTAAGTGTGCAAGAGTAGGTCATGCAATCTTTTGTAGAACCTGGTAGCATTTCTACACCAGATTGAATTGAAGAGAAGAAGTACAGAATTGAAGTACATTGATTTCAAAGTACTGTTTGACGAATTTGTTGACTTGAATTACCATTGAATATTCGGAGACATCCAGAGCTACCGACTGTTATTCATGAATCCAACACCCTTGCAATATATTGGCTTGACGTGACTACACTTTTAATTTAAGATGTTCGTATATGGTTCTTAAAGTACGTGAGGGATTAAGGCACATATATCACTGTATTTTTATGATGAGCGTCTGAGGAGATATTTGGTTTTATAGGTGAATCTCAAAACTAGGCGCTGCAGATAAGAAAGATTTGTATATTAATTGTTCGATCGTTTTAGTTTTTTTGGTGTAGTTGGTTAATGGTTAGCCAGTTGGTACTCCAAATAGTTGTTTGTCCCTTTTGCTCAATTAAAGAGTCTGCAGCCTTTACTACTACAGCGTTTCCAAGATGTCGCTCCATCAGGAAGCCAGTCTCTTTAGTTTAGTATTTGGATAGTTTTTGTTATATGTTTCAATTGTTACTTCCTGCTGTTTGTTTACCATCACTATCATTTCCGTAAAAACTCTTTAATATGAGTTCTTTACACTAGGAAGTTGTACAAGGACTACGATTTAAAAATGGGAACATGAAATGTGCTGAGCCTGAGAATATTAGCATATTTCCAAAAAATTACAAACCAAGTCAATAATTTCTGGATATAACGATACTGCAAAAGCCAAGATGGCCTAGATGTGGAATGCATGAAACATCAAAAAAGGAGACCTTTACTTTTGCGATCATCTTAACGGAGGAGAATTTGGGGTTGGCTTTCTTATGCATCGTCGAATGAATCAACATATCATTGACCTCTCCCCGTACTAAATAATTTTAAATTACGATCGTTAATGTGTAATAATAGTTTTCGAAAAATGTTACTCGGCATTTTTGGAAATTGTTGGAGGAATCCGGCTCAAATCTTAATTTAGGTTTTAAAATGATATTATAATACCAATCAACAGTCTAGTTCTGAATTTAATTAAAAGCAACCGATGTGATAAATAGGCGTGCAAAATCTCTATATGCTCGAATTATCTTTAAAATGTATATTCTATTAATTCCAAGTTTGCAAGTGAAGCTTAACTAAAAGATTGGTTAAATTATTAAAATTTATACAAGTTAAGAGACCTTTGCGTACAGACAAACTATGGTATTTATGTTAACAATAAACCACAGTTCATTGTATCCAGATAACTTATCAGTTTCTTGTAAAGACCTAGATCTTGTATCAAAAATTAATAATATTGGCTTCTAAATGTTAGCAGTGAATACAAGAAAACATTTTTAATTAAGTATGAGAAAGTGAAGAAAATAAATTAACAAGAAGGAAGCAGGGGACGTTGTGCCACATACATGAGTTTTTATACTAACGCAAAGACTTAATAACATGAAACTCAATTAGACAGTTTAAAGAAAATGTAAAGAGAACACCTAGATTACAATTTTGCCATTACAAAATCTCATTCACTCGCGTATAAAATATTAATTTGACTCACTAAAACCACCACCACAAACACTTGCACGTAACTTTTAGTTTTTCCCTTTTTCACAATTTTTCTGAATAATTCATTTTCTTTTTTAAACGAAAAAAATTAATGTTTCATGTAATTATGTATTATAAAAAATATGAAAATAAAATAACGAAAAGTTTTTCCAAAGAATTTTCATTTCCCCTTTTTGTTTGCTGTTATAGTGTTATGTTTTGTGTAACATAAAAGTTTCATGGAATGGACACAAAAAACACAATAGAAAATGTTGTTACAAACAAAACAGAAATATTTTACTATTCAAACGTTTAAAATTTAATTTAGTTTAACATTTTAATTTAGCAGAATAGAAATTTAGATTACAGATTACACCATCAGAGGTTTTAGTTTTTTTTTTTTCGTGTTGTTGCGTTACGTGATAACACCAAAGGAAAATTGTAATGCATTTTTTTTCCAAATTAAATATATTAAAATATATGACATTTTTTGTAATAACGAATAACGGTTCAGATTATAGATTTAGAATTAAGGTTATAAATGGAATGAGTTTTAATTGAGGTTATGTTAGTGCGTGACTATGTTGCAATGTTTCCAAGATGATTTATATGCAACTGACCCTTTTTGAAAGGAATTTAAGGTTGAACTAATTTGCGAGTCTAAAATAACAAACTGATTTCAAAATAAAGACAAACTAAAAGGGTTTGTGTCTAAATCACTTGACTCTCACGCAATATTATGCACGGATATTCTAAAAATAACATTGACTCTTGATCTTTCGAAAAGAGTAGTCTAAAAATTTCGCGAATAATATTAAAATATTAGCCTAGACTGACATTTTTGGAGTTATGGGAAGAACAACAATGGTACGCAGTAAATACATGTTTCCCAAAACCGTTAAACGATTATTTGAGTTACCATTTGTTTGACATTCAAAATAAACATAGCCTAATATAGCATAAAAACAGGCGAAAGGTAATTTTACATCGATACGTTTGTTGTTTAATTCTTTTTGTTCTGACTAAATACATATTATAAAACTTAAATGACAAAATTATGTTAATTTTCCTTTTCTTTTATGTTTATTAATAATAAATTTTCTTCAGTTGCATGTCTCGTGAGTTGGTTTTTCTTTTTAACTTTTTTATTCTGTATATATGTGTGTGTTTGTAAAAGCATTTTCCTCATTTGAATTATTCTATTTACTTATTTGTTATTCATTTATTTTTATTCATATATTTTTTTTAATTCTTATTGCTTTAGTTTTTTGTTTATTTTTATTTAGTCTCTTGCCTTGTTTTTAATTTATTTGGATCATATGATTATAAGATTTTTTCGATATTTTGCTTGAAAAGACAATAAATTTAAATAATGTGCCATCATTAAGGAATATTGCTTATTCAAGGAATACTAAGATTTAGGGTGCTACCGTTGGCTAGTGATATAAAAAACATTGCAAGCATCAAAAGTGAATGTTTCCTATTTCGTATAAAAATCAGCTGTGTGTTCTAAAATTTTAAATTCATGTCTTAGATTTCAACATCATGAAAACGGCTGAGATCGATTACTTTGGTTGAGGACGATTTGATCGAATGTTTAACAGCTTAGAGAAATAAAAAAGTCGATAATGGCGAAATGGAAGGTGAAATTCAGCTATTATCAGTTAATTTAATACACGAGGGTTTAAAAGTTGCTACTATTATGGAATATCATTTTTTTCCTCATAACTCTGACATGAGCGTGTGTTAACAATTTAATATAATCTTAGGTTTAGTGAGGCTGGGCTGGATTTCAAGAATTTTTTATGAAGGAGTTGTCACTGAAATATTTTCCGATGTCTACGGTGAATTGGTACTTTACCGATTATACACTGTTGATATAATTCTTATCATTTATCTTCTCCACCTAGAACAATCAGTTCAATGGTTTCTCTGTTTCCCTTTTTTTGTAACAATTTTCTTTAATTTATTAAGTGAAAACTTTTTTAGGCGCGTTGTGCGATTTTGTATGGGAAACAATTTATATATTCGAGTCATCGTCACGCTAAATATATATTAAATATAAAATAAATATTAAAAGAGAGTGAGATAAATTGTAATTATTTGTTATTTTCTTATTTCTTATTCTCATTTGTTGATGTATAATTTGTTTTTTTTATTGGAATTGATTTATTTTTCGGTTTATAATTGGTGCATTCGATTTGACTGACGTTTCAGTTGTTTCTCTTGAATCGAACACGGCTAACAGTGTGTAAGGTATAGTAAGTAAAGATTTTGTTGTATTTTTAAGTAAAATCAAAAAAATGGTTCTTGTCATATGTATTTTTTGTGTTTTTTTTTACACTTTTTAATATAGAAAACGGAATGGATAGTACAAATAACCTAAGTTTTGTTGAAATTAATGATAATATATTATAAATAATTTTACTCTCGTTCTCTTGATTCATATTTTGATTTTTTCTTCTTTTATTGAAATTGATGTTTTCTCAGTTAATAACAGTGTGTAAGTGTGGTAAACTAAGTAAATATTTTATTTTATGTGGACGATAATATTACAGTTATTTCACAGTTTTAAGTTTTCACTTCTATCGGCAGTCCTCAAAACTGTATGTGTATTTGATTTATTGTGTTTGATTTATTATAAAATTCCATGAAACGATCCGAACAATTTAAGCTATCGTCTTTCAGATCTTATAGAACTAAGTTTTTTTTAATAAAAATAAGTAGCGTTTACTTTCTTATGGTGTACTTTATATAGTTCATCAGTATAATGCTAAATAATTCAAATAAGAAACTTCGAGAATTAATAGTTCGATATAATTGAAAATTGTGCACTTTATATAATGGCGTCCAATAGATTATAATGAAATTAATAAAAAACAATAGATCTTTAATTTTTGTGAATTAAAAATAAAAAAAATTTAAATTTCAGAATTTTTAAATTAAAATCATTAAAATTATTCTCGGTTTTACATCTATTAGCATTTCAAGTAACTACATTTTTATATTTAAAATAATCAAAACATATCATATAAAAATTTGCGTCTATCAACACCTTAGAAAGCATGTTGTTATGGGACCTTGTCTTAAAAGGTTTGAGACACACTGTAACGACGGACTTTTTTCAATTTTTACTCTAAAAATAGTAGTTTTCAAATTCAATAATAATTTTATTAATTTTCTTCAATTATGACGTTTATCTGTACCACTGTACATTTAAACATTTAAACATTTTTTTTTGTTGATTTAAATAAACTTAATTTCAAGTTTTGCAACATGATTTTTTTTTTATTTGAAAAACAGGAGAATTACTTGATGGAAAATGAAACAGAAGATCGATGATAATATGGTATAAAAACGATCAAATTGTTTGGATCGGCAGTTAGTATAATTTTTAAAATCAAGTTATTATGATTATATGTTATTAGTGACTTCATTATGTATTGCTTTTTTGTGGAAAAACGGATTAGTTTCTGCTTGATATAATAAAACCTTTAATTAACCATCAAGATAAACGAAGATGTGAAATAAAACATGAAGAAGACAACATTGAAGAAATAAATTAATGTAAGCTTTTAATTGAATTTTAATTTATATAATTTTTGATTTGTTTTTTTAATAAATTATTTTTCATGTTAGCCAATTAATAGTTTTGTTAAATTATTCATTCTGTGATTCATAATATAAGAGATTTCCAAGTGTAATTAGTTTGTTTGTTATAAATTCAGTGTTCCGGCAATATTTCAGTTTTCATATATTTTTTTGAGCTTTCCGGTGTAAAGTAATATTATAATTTCGTATAAAAGTTCCAAATCCTTACAACACTCTGTAATATCTACTATCAAACACATTTTATTTAAAAAAAAATAGCGTCATCAAAGAATATTCCATAACTATGACTAACGGAGGCTATCGGTTATTGAAAAAAATTCATCCGCCAGCACCCCTAAGATATCACTTCGGTTAGTAATATCTGACTGTTATTGCCAGTGGTATACGATATCTCAAGTTAACTCATATGCCAATAGAAGGGACTAAAGTATGCGGGGTTGTCACTCCACATAGATCAATAATTTTAAATGTTACAAATATTCCTGCGGAAAGCAAAGTATTACATTCATTGGTATGAATGCATTGTTACCGTTTGCAAATCACTGTCGGCTAAGTCGGCTAAATTTTGTACACGATTTGAAAGTATATTGCAAACATAGGTAGCAATAGCAAGCCTACCTTTAGAAACACAGTTAGAGACAAAATCCTGCACCATACTTGTAAACTACTTGCTGCACTTTCGAATACTTTCTGTTATCATTGCTGGGCAAATTTCTTAATTCCCATTAGAACATTAAAAATTCTAAATAAATTATTTTATGTATTCACATAAAATGACTTCTGTAGCACGTTTGCGCAATTTATTTGTGCATTTCACTATTATACAGGTGTTTAATAAATATATCTGTTATCTCTCTTCTATCTCTTTCTTGTAACTTTAATAAAACAACAAATAAAATATTAAAGATATTTCGAAATTCGAATTATTTATTCTAAAATTCACCTCTGTGTTTCTTACAAGCTACAAATACTTACTACCTATATTTAAATTCATAAGAATATTGAAATATAAATAGAAGACATTTATTTCTTATTTAAATTAAGCAAAAAAAAAATCATTTTTATTTCTAAATCAAAAAAAAAAAACGTACGAGACGACGATACTAACCGTCATAATATTATAAAACACAAAATGAAAATATCATAATAATTTTTCATTTTCTTTTTTGTATTTTCCTTTTTCTCGTAGTCGTAAGAATACCGTTATTTTCGGTATATGTACAATAAAGAAGACATTGGTGTTATCTGGAGAGGGGTGCAACTTTAAGGTTATTAAACTGATTTTAGTAATTTCGTTTGTATTTTATCGTTGCTGTTATTTAATTTCATAAAAAGTGAAAATTTATTTATAAAAACTTTAATTTATTTTGATTAAACGAAACAAAAGTTGTTTTCTTTTTTTTTTGGAAAATGATTTATTTAATTATAAAATGATTGTTGATGTGAATGTAATTTAGTTTTATAATTTCTTTTAATCAATTTTAAATTTAGTTAGACAGTTTAAACAATTTTGTTTTTAATTACAAAAAAATAATTATGTTAACAACAATTTATTTTGTGATTGAAGTTCTCTTGGAATTGTTTGGCAGTTATGAGGTGATGGTAACCAGCAATAAAACGCCATATTATTTAATGTTATGTATATGAGTTTACCATTTTTTAAACAATTCAACTTATCATACTGAAAGCTGTTTCCAAACTAAATGATTTGAGAAAGTGAACTTAAATGATTAAAGAAAGCAACTGAACAATGGTTGATAGTGCTAGTAATCACTTAACGAAAATTTGTTTAGCCATAACAACCGTTTAAATAACTTGTGTAAAGAGTCGTAACAGTCAAGACAGTAAGCAGTAAGAACTTTAAAGCAGGGATTGAAACCCTGAAAAAATAAGGTTCAGGTTCGCGTTAGTAAAAATAGAAAGTTCAGGTTCAGGTTCGGTTCAGGGTTGGGATTTGGGTTGAAAATTTAGAAAAAGAGTACAATATATTTTATTTATTTGTCAAAAAACTTTACTTGTTTTTCAAAAAAATTCTCATTAATGTGAATTTCTTTTGGTATGTCAGATTTGATCGAAAAAGATCTAGATTTTGGTAACCAAACGAACATGAAATCAGCTGTTTTTTAAAATTATGTTGTATGGGTAAAAAAATGGCATTTTGACATGTGCTTTGATAATAGTAAATCATTTTTACACACTTCACACACTTTTATTTGATTTAGAATTATTTACTTACTTAAATTTAATTTAATTTAGAAATAATAAACTCATTTAAAATTTGAAATCTCATATATTATATAATAAAACACATACAATTGACATATGTCAAATATCACTTGCATTGGTATCAGTAAATCTTGCTAAAATCTCAGATCTGAAAAAAACATTTCAGATCAAAAAAAAGATCGTTTTTTTTGATCTGATATGCGAAACGAACAAAAACTAGCTGTCAGATCAAAAGAAAATCAATTTGTTTTTGATCTGATGTACGAAAAGAAATTCACATTAATTTAATTATCAACATATTTTTTTAAATTTTCTTCTTTTAAATTGGATTTCTGTGACAATACAAATTTCGAAGCTGAAAAAGCCTCTCTACGCTTACTTGCGTAGGAAAATATTTATGAACCCGAACCTGATGAGTTTTTGGATTTGGGTTCAGGTTCGGGTTTATGGTTTATAAAAAGACCCCGAGCCGGAACCCATTTGGGTTCAGGTTCGGGTTCGGTTTCAGTCCCTGCTTTAAAATAATCATAACCTTAGCATCTTAAAATCGTAAGACAATCATAAAATCAACGGAAAACAGACATGAAATATAAAACAATTAAGTGAAGACAGTGAATAAGCCAATCAGGACAATTAAAACCGTCAATACAGGCAGTCTCCTCAAGATAGTCAAGTCCATCAAAATAGTCGAGATATTCAGAACGGTTATGACCCTATCTAAAGTCAGTCCATCAAAATCGTCAAGACAGTTAAGACAGTCAAGACTGATAAGACAATAAAGACAGTCAAGACAGTCGAAACAGTCAATATAGTAAAAACAGTCAAGACCATCAAAACAATTCTGAATATCTGAACAGTCAAGACAATAAAGTCAGAACAGTCAAAACATTCAAGACAGTCAAGACACTCAGTGAACAAATGCCATAAATATGAGATCACACGAAAGTCATACACATATATATGACCTTCGTGTGATGTCATATTTATGTCATGTGTTCACTGCACAGGGTAGTTAAAACAGCCAAGATTGTATATTCAGTAAGGACTGTTAACACAGTGAAGACAGTCAAGATAGTCAAGACACTCAAGACAGTTAAGAAAGCCAAGACAGTCGAGACATTTAAGACAATTAAGACAGCCAAGATATTCAAGACACTCAAAACAATCCAGACAGTCAAGACAGTCAAAACATTCAAGACAGTCAAGACAGTCAAGCCAGTCAAGACAGTTAAGACAGTCAAGACAGTCAAGACAGTCAAGACAGTCAAGACAGTCAAGACAGTCAAGACAGTCAAGACAGTCAAGACAGTCAAGACAGTCAAGACAGTCAAGACAGTCAAGACAGTCAAGACAGTCAAGACAGTCAAGACAGTCAAGACAGTCAAGACAGTCAAGACAGTCAAGACAGTAAAAACAGTCAAAACAGTCAAGATAGTCAAGACAGTCAAGACAGTCAAAACAGTCAAGATAGTCAAGACAGTCAAGACAGTCAAGACAGTCAAGACAGTCAAGACAGTCAAGACATTCAAGACAGTCAAGACAGTCAAGACAGTCAAGACAGTCAAGACAGTCAAGACAGTCAAGACAGTCAAGACAGTCAAGACAGTCAAGACAGTCAAGACAGTCAAGACAGTCAAGAGAGTCAAGACAGTCAAGACTGTTAAGACAGCCAAGACAGTCAAGACAGTCAAGACAGTTAAGACAGTCAAGACTATCGAGACGGTCAAGACAGTCGAGACAGTCACGACAGTCAAGACAGTCAAGATAGTCAAGACAGTCAAAACCGTCAAGAAAATCAAGACAGTCAAGACAGTTAGGCAAGTCTTTTTTATTTATTTAAATGTTATCTACAGGATTCTCTTCTCCCTAATGATTACCAAAAAGAAAAGGATTCATTCACAACAACAATAAAAAAAATAAATAAAAAATAAGTTGTAGTCTAAAGCTTGTAAAATTGTCCATTGACAAATAAATTAACATCAATGAATTTCCATTGCTATACATTTTCTTATCTAATTATCTAGAGTCAATAAAAAAACAAAACACAATAAATATTAAATAAAACTAGCATTTAAAAATATAACATGTATAAAAAATATGCATACTTGTAAAATTTATAAATAAAATAACTTATGCAAATCAAATAATACAAATCAACTAAAAAGTTATTAGTCAAGAAAATTTTCAATTTAAGCTTAAGAGAGTCTCTGCTAATATTGTAATCGAAAACCTCATAAAATTTGTTAAAACATCTAGAGATAAAATTTATGGGTTCGTTAGCAGCATAGCTACTACTATGAAAATCTATATATAAGAATCTACTGTGACGGACTTGTTTGAAGGGTACACAAATATTTAAACACTTTAAAAGACAGTCAACCCGCGCACATAAAATATCCGCAGCCAAAACAAACCCAGTGGTTAGCCTTCGATTTTGCAACGATTGAAGTCCAAAGACCACAATTCATAGGAAGAATTAGTAATTTTAGTAATTTTAAATTTTCCCAATATCGATTGCAATCATAACGAATGAATCCAAAATTCATGAATACAGTTCTTGTAAACTTTCTTTGTATTTTTTCTATTCTTTGAATATTTTTCTATTCTTGTTAATTGGATTCCAAATAACTGATACATGTTCTAGTTGAGGTTGTATCAATGAGACGTATAACTTTACTAGAGTAGATGGATTTGTAAAATCCCTACCAATTCTAGATATAAATCCCATGAGAGAACCAGATTTTGCGGCCATTGCGTCAATGTGAGTATTCAATTCCTCATCAAATACAACACCTAAATCCTTTAAAAAACTTACTCGCTTCAATAAACTGTTATCAACATAATAATTAGAATGTTTTGGATTTCTTATTCTGCTTAACGACATAACACAGCACTTACTTAGTTAGACAGTAAGTCACAACTTAGTAAGACAGTCAAGACAGTTAAGACAGTCAAGACAGTCAAGACAGTACAGATAGTCAAAATAGTCAAGATAGTCAAGTCATTCAAGGTAGTCAAGACAGGCAAGACAGTCAAGACAGAACAAATAGTCAAGATAGTCAAGATAGTCAAGACATTCAAGGCAATCAAGACAGTCAATACAGTAAAAACAGTCAAAACAGCCAAGACAGTCAGGACAGACAAGACAGTCAAGACAGTCAAGACAGTCAAGACAGTCAAGACAATCAAGACAGTCAAGACAGTCAAGACAGTCAAGACAGTCAAGAGAGTCAAGACAGTCGAAACATTCAAGACAGTCAAGACAGCCAAGACAGTCCAAATAGTCAAGATAGTCGAGATAGTCGAGACAGTCAAGAAAATCAAGACAGTCAAGAAAGACACTACAGTCAAGACAGTCCAGTTAAGACAGTCAAGACCATTAAGACAGTCAATACAGTTAAGATAGTCAAGACAATCAAGACAGTCAATTCAGTCAAGACAGTTGTATTGGCTGTTTTAACAGTCTTTACTGTCTTGAATGTCTTGACCGTCCTGACTGTAATGACTGTCTTGACTGTCTTGACTGTTTTGACTGTTTTGATTGTCTTCACTATCTTGACTGTTTTGACTGTCTTGATTTTCTTGACTGTCGTGACTTACTTGACTGTATTGACTGTCTTGACTGAATTGACTATCTTAACTGACTTGACTGTCTTGAATATCTTGACTGTCTGATTGTATTGGAATGTTTTAACAATCTTTACTGTCTTGAGTGTCTAGAATATCTTGACCGTTTTGACTGTTACGCCTGCCTATACTGTCTTGACTGTCTTGACTTTCTTGATTGTCTTGGCTGTCTTGACTGTCTTGGTTGTCTTGACTGTCTTGAGTATCTTTACTGTCTTGACTGTAGGATAGTCAATACATTCAAAACAGTCAAGACAGTCAAGACAGGCAAGATAGTCAAGACAGTTAAGACAGCCAAGACAGTCAAGATACTCAATACAGTCAATACTATCAATACAGTTAAGACAGTCAATACAGTCAATACAGTCAATGCAGCCAATACAGTCAAGACAGTCAAGACAGTCAAGACAGTCAAGACAGTCAAGACAGTCAAGACAGTCAAGACAGTCAAGACAGTCAAGAAGGTCAAGACAGTCAAGACAGTCAAGACAGTCAAGACAGTCAAGACAGTCAAGACAGTCAAGACAGTCAAGACAGTCAAGACAGTCAAGACAGTCAAGACAGTCAAGACAGTCAAGACAGTCAAGACAGTCAAGACAGTCAAGACAGTCAAGACAGTCAAGACTGTCAAGACAGTCAAGACTGTCAAGACTGTCAAGACAGTCAAGACAGTCAAGACAGTCAAGACATTCAAGACAGTCAAGACAGTTATGATAGTCAAGATAATCAAGACAGTCAATTGTAGTATAATTCATTATCATTATTGTTATCATTATTATATAATTATTATTTCAGCTAAAACTAAAGAAGAACGTGACAAAATCTTAAATATGGTAGTAGGACGTGCTAGGGAGAAGAACATAAAGTTTAATAAAGAAAAATTACAGTTTTGCGTTGACAAAGTCAAATATTTAGGACACATAATATCGAGTGAAGGCGTTTCATGTGACCCAGAACGCACAAAATCAATAGAATAGTTAGAGGTTCCAAAAACAAAAACTGAACCACAACGAATATTGTGAATGATAAATTATATAAGATCCTTCGTTCCAAATTTAGCAGATTTGTCTAAACCGCTTCGCGACTTGTTAAAGAAGGACATGATATTTCAATGGCTTCTCAGCCTCACAGAGTGCTTAAACGAAATTAAAAAGCTCATTTCAAATACCCCAATCTTAAAAACACTCGACTCTACGAAAGAGATGCTAATTCAGGCTGATGCGTCTAACGATGGGATGTTGCCTTATGCAGCAAGGAAAGTCAGTTTGTTTTGGATCGCGAAGTTTAACAGAAATGGAGAAAAACTATGCCCAAGTGGAAAAAAATGTACAAACGGATAGTGAAAAAATGTAAATATACAAACGGATCATAAACCGCTGTTAGAGGTGTTAACGAAGGAGATTAACAAAATATCCAACTCAAGATTACGGCGAATGAAATTACGCTTATTAAACTATATAATCTAAACATAACATATGTTCCCGGAAAATATTTATTTGTTGCAGATCTCTTATCAAGAAATTTTGATAAAGAAGAAAAAGGAAGCGAGATCGTGGATCTTAATGAAATAGTTCATTCTGTGAACATCAATAATGAATAAAAAGTTAGACAAGTGGGAATAAAATTCGCTCGTCAAGGGTTCCGTGAATGTAAAGAAGAAAATATCAAAATAATTGACATAAAGTTGTGTTGTAAAGTGTTTATATTGCCAGACCATAGACACATAAAAAATAAATGTTTCATCTTAAATATCAATAGTAAATGTCAATCTCATCTAAATTGATCGAAATGATATAAAAAATATTACTTTAAGTTAAATGTTATCCATAGATGTTTATGGTAGCTAAGAAACGACTCAATTCTGTTAATGAACGATAAAATTTAGGGGGTGGGAGGTGTTAACGTTAAAAATAGGACTTTTTGACAATAATTCAAAAACAGTACATCGCAAAATTCTTAAAAAAAATTGGAGTGTTTCTTAATTTTGGTGCTCTTCCAAATGACCCACTCATGCGGGTCAAAAAACCTTTTTTTCACCCTTCCCCTCTCCCATACCCTAAACACACAGAAATAAAATCACTTGAGGCTTCGCTATATTTTTCGTAAAGGATTTATCAAACTTTCTATCTCTATGGATTTTTTCAAAGTTTTTTGTCAATCAACGAAGAAACGTAGAGAGGAGGACCAACTTTGTGTAGCACTTTTTTGACAATAACTCAAAAACTGTGCATCGCAAAATTCTACAAAAGATGTAATGTTTCTTAATTTTGGTGCTCTTTCAAATGACACTTGACCGGGTTTGAAATGGTGTTTTTACCCCTTCTTATTTCCACCCCCTTAATAAATATAATTATTGGTATTTGGTACTTTACTATATTTTCCATTAATAACTTACTAATTTTTCTACCATTCAAAGTACTTTTTAAGATTTTCGATTACTTAGGCTCGCATCTAATCAAGGAAAGGAAACATACAGAAAACGCCATTATTTAAAATTACGTAAAAACTAAAGGGGTCAGGGGTGCAAAATTCCAAAATATATTTTTTAGAAACACTGAAGTGAAGTCCTTTCATATGATACCCTACTTGACTCGATAAAAAAATGTATTTTCTCAAAGGCCTCACAGTGAGTCACATCGTAACCCTGTTAATCAAACGAAGACCATTTTATTTATTTTTCAACCCCTCATCTTGTGTGGATAGGTTAGTTTTATACGCATGCCAAATTTCAGGTTCATTGGATTTATAGTATTCGAAATAATCGAAATAACGTGAAAAACACGTTTTACTCTCACCACTAGTGTTCCGTATAAAAAACGGAACCCTAAAAAATAGATTTATTGAGGAAATTGAAAAAGATTCGGTTCTTAGTGAATTAAAAATGACTTTAATCAATGGTTGGCCCAATGATAAACGTCAACTGAATGAAGCAATTGTAACGAAGTAGCCTGGTGCTCAACGAAGCAGTGGGATAATTCCCTGATACATCAAATTTGCATTGGCTGAGACCTTCATAGTCACTTTTTGTTTCCTTAAACTCAAACCGTAATTGTCATCTACAATAGTTTTCGCAAAACAGGGATTGCCCTAAAACATTTGTGTAATATTTTCCAGTGTGATTTCCTATATTCAGTTTATATTCGTCAATCACTATAAAAATTAACATGGAACAGTTATATAATATCATCGATTCATAATTCCACTATGTTCATGTATAGATCTTACAATCAGTATTCTGCTATAAATTGGTTGTAGTCTCCAATTTTAGTGCCTGTTGGTTGTAATAAATCCTTAGTGGATACATTGGTAAATGTAATTTCCTAAATATGCTTCATGGTAGTTGTCTCTGCATACATTAGCGAAGACTCTTTTTTTTAGTACACCTATTTTTCGAACGAGATTGTTTAGTGGACGGGCTTATTTTAGTTTATTGATTTGAGATGTAAAATCGTTTTTATTTTGCTTATAAATACGCCAATTTTTCGTATAGAGGTCTCTTAGTCGATGGTGACTTTTAGTTTTGACTTCTATCACTGGTAGTCGATTGTGATTTGTAGAAATCAGCTGCTTGCAAGTTTTTGAAAACTTTGACAGTTTTCTTGGTTCGGTTCTGGAAGATCTGGAGAGCCACACCCAGGAATGGTATTGATGGTTTTTTTATCGAGAGGTAATGTAGAGTGGATATTGTTAACCATATGTGATATAAAACAAATGATACTTGTCATTTTAGTCGAATTAAAATCTGTGATATACATTAAATGAAATTGTTGCGTTAGAAATCAAATAAGTTTTAACTTTTTTCCATTACATAAAGTCTGTGATATATACTAAATTATTTATGCAAATTCTAAAGTCTGTGCTATATACTAAATTATTTATGCAATTTCTAAAGTCTGTGATATATACGAAAAGTATTAATCTTTTCATTGATTCGAATAATGGGAACTGTGATAGTAGTTATTATATACTAGCCTAAATATCCTCATAAATACTTAGCCTAATTTAATAAATACTTAGCCTATTTTAAATTAAAATACCGGTTCATATATCTGATTATAACCTAAAATAAATACTAAAAGAAAACATTTTTTGGTTAATTAGTTAACTGTAGTGAAATAAGATCATAAATACTTAGCCTAATTTAAAGTAACATAACGGTTCCTATACCTAATTATAACCTAAAATAAATACAAAAAGAAAACATTTAGGGTGTGACAAGGAAGGTGGAGACGCGGGAATCGCCTACAACATGAGGTGAGCCGTTTAAATTTCTTTCTTTTAGGCATGGTTGTATAGTTGCGTGCATGTGTGTATGTGTGCGGGCGAATGTATGTTTATGGATATGCATGAGCGAGTGAAATCGGTGCATGCGCGTGTGTCTGTCAGAACCCATGGTACCAGAAATGCCTGTATAAAATCTGAATTCCGAGAATAGGCGTAGTAATGCCGTCTAAATTTAATTAAATTGTTCTCATTAACCATGGGTGAACCTGATTGGGGTACGTGTTCACATATTGAAATTACTTTTGGCTAATTGGTCCTTCGCGGTGATAGGAAATTTATTTAAATTACGAACAAACAACACCACAGGTAAGTCAGAAACTATAACGTAAGTGTATTGACTGCCCTCTCCATAAGCTAACAAAAAAACATCCTTAAACTAATTTGTGTATAACCAAAAATGTGCAAAGTCCGTGATAATCTAGAAACCACATGAAACTCGAGGTTAAATATTAAAATGCGCTCCATCATCGGAAAATGTGCCTCATTAGCAACATAAATTAAATCAAAATTTCGGCCACAAGTATGATGAATGGTAAAATTTTGATTTCATTGAATTGAGAATGATGAATCAAATACGTATGTGAAAGCTTATTAAATTCGTCCACAGTTAATTGAAATGTTATAATTACTTAAACTTAATTTAAATTATACAAACTTTTTAATCCAAAGTGATTGAATAATGAAGACTGGTTTTATATCGTTACTATAATTCGGGGCAGCTTCTCATTTGATGGAGCATACATCATATTATCTTTGGGGTATGAGTGTAAGAATGTAGTAGTTGATGAGTGGGTGTGTGTATGGGCATGGTTGATGGTGTACAAGTGTGTGTGCATGTGGGTGAGAGTGCGCAAGTGTATGTGGAGTGAGAGTGTGAGATAGAGTGTTGAAGTAAAGGGTTGGATGTGTTGATCGTGGTTCTTTCATAAATGGAGGTCGCCAGAGTCTAGCTAATGCACTTGCCTTTTTTCTTTATCCGTTATTATCTCATGTTACGCGTACATTACCGTTATTTATGCTGGAGTAGCAGGCGTTCTTCTCTCGATCCCATAGGCTGCCACTAGTCTGGGGCAAAAAATAATCTCGCTAGGTACGCGGCCTGCTATGCCACTTCGTTGTCATTCAACGAAGCAGTGCTTCATTACACAATCAAATCATATTGGAAATTGAGAGATGAAATATTTTTAGAAGATAATCTATAATTTTCTTAACTGATAGAATTATAGTCCCTATTGCAATGCGAGCTGAAATTTTAAATCTCTTGCACGAACCTCATTTAGAAATAGAGAAAACTAAAGCTAGAACTATAATAACCGTGTACTGGCCCGGAATTAATGAGGCCATCAAAGATAAAGTTTCAAAATGCACAATATGTCAAAAATATAGAAACAGCAATATGAGCAATATAAAGAAACCTATGCTATCCCATGAAATTGCCCGATTTACCGTATTTTAAAATTGTTATGGACATACTGGAAGTTTGAAGCGTTATCTATTTGGTTTTAATGGATTATTACTTACAATATTTAGATATAGTTCAGTTAAGAAATAAAAACGTTAGTGAAATCATTTTGAAACTGAAGAATTGTTTTGTGTTCATGGAATTCCAAGGCAAATTTTGGCAGACGAAACAGTCGTAATAAATACTACTATGATAGAACTAGTAAGATGCGAGGTGACGTTTGTGAAAACGAAATAGTTTGGGTAAAACAAGGAAGATTTTGGGTTAAAGCACAAATTAGTAGGTTAGATGCAACACCAAAATCTTATTGGATAGAACTGGAAGACGGCGAAACTCAAGCGTATATCGCCGAAACTCAAGCGTGATTCGTAAGCTCGCTTAATTTTAAAAAAGTTATTAAAGTAATATTAAAAATAAAAACAAAATTATTTAAATTTTCTACAATGAAGCACAATTATATTAATCAATATTTTTATAAAATTACTAATAAAATAAAAATTTAGTTTTGGCAAATTGTAACGAAGATACTATTCTTCGTAAATTCGAGTCACATTACTTCCCCCCCACGCATTGGACTTACATTAACAAAAAAAAAACTTTCGTAGTTGTTTTCACACTATACAAACATATTTTCCAGTATTCCATTTCTCACCGTCTATCGCAATAGTTTCTGTTTTGGTTGGTCGTCAAACAGTTGTGCAATATCATCGGTTCGTGATCGCGCTGTTTCCATATGTAATTTCTTGCAATCGTTTCGTAGTCAATGTTTGTCTTGTAATTCTTTTCAAGCCTTTTATTATCAGTTAGGTATGTAAATTCCTTAGTGGGTACAAATAATGAACGAAGGAAATACCCTAGAAACAAACCAACTTATCGTGTTTATCAACTTGTTATTCACCAACGGTCGTTACTTTTGCCTATAAATACGCCTAGCCGCGTATAGAGGCTCTCTTAGTCGCTGATTATTCAATATTCTGATTGGATTGCTGTTTAAGTTTTTTGACAGTGCGGTTGCATTTCTGACTTTCATTTTTAAAAGATGGTGATGGAGATTTTTTGATGAATCACATAAAAAGAATTAAACCATGTGTTCCGTGTGGATTATTCGCATATGCTGATCATTTGAGAAGTATTTAAACTGATTAGATCAAGAATAGAAAAGAATTTGTTTGTAGACTAATGATAAATGGATAGAATTTTTTTTGAAGAGGATTATTGGATATCGCGAGATGAGGTAAAATTATTTATTTTTTTGTCTTCCATAGTTGGTTATTTGACAAAAATGGTCAAAACAAATACATTAATTTTTTTTATGTGCGTTTGCTAGTTAATTTTTTTTTGTTCGTGGAGTTAATTAATTTATAAGTAGAATAACTATATTGTTGTAAGTAGTGTATATATCAAAACAAAAGAAGAAGACAAACTTATTTTGATATTCAAGTTTTCTTTGATGGAAAAGAACTTAAACAAGGGAACTTTTGTTTGATTTCGATCGATTGTTAAAGTGAAATTCAATACTTCTAAGGAACGTAAATGCTCTCTGCTCAGTTAATAACGCCATAATTAGATATCAAAATTAACGAATGTGGCTCTTCTGATGAGCCTATTTTAACCAAACAAAAATAAAAAGATATAGAATTTGTGTATATATCAGAACGTTGTGCTCGTATCATTGAGATTGTTTTCTCCGTAACTAACTTTAAGAAAAATAATGATTTAAATGAGTCATAGTGCTCTCAAATAAAAAAAAAAATAAATTTTTACTGTGTATAGAATAATAAACAATATAGACTAATTAGTTAATTTAGTTGTTCCACGTAGCATATAGTTGATAGGCATAATTAATATAGCATCGAACATTTCATTTCCAGTAAAATTAAAATGATGTCATTGTTGTTTTTTTTGTATTGTCTGTATGATGTAATAAAATAAAATTCGAAGACACATTGTTATTATAGCTAAATATGCGTGTGAATTAATTAAAACAAAAAGATTATCTGTGTGTTGTGATTGTAATACAAATAAGGGATAGGAAGAACAAGTGACACGAACCACGTCTTTATTGTGATTGAACCATCTGCACTGGTCGCGTGGTGGTTGATTAAGGTTATTGGTGGAGAACCAATATTATACCAACTACTAATTGGAGCGTCTTAATCGACAATCATCTGTCATATGCTAGTTTATTTCTTATAATTGCTGGTGAGCCTAGTCTGTTTGTAACGGCTGTGTTGGGGGTTGTACTTAACCTACCGGTAACTTCATCCTCCTCCGCCGCATGCATCGTTATAATAGATCCGACATCACAAGGGTTTTATACTCATCTACTTTTGCATAGTTCCATGCTGCATTCATTATACACAGCAGATATTATATCGTCATCCATCAGTGCATGAATCCATCGCTCGTGCATGTATCATAATCACCAGCAGTAATAATCATGCCTAGACGCTATTTTATATATTCATCCACCTGTGCTTGATCTTCAGCATATAAAGGAGCGGAAGGAAGGATGATGTGCTAAACCATCCAACGAAGGACTGGAGTGGGATCTTACACTGACATGGGGTGAGTTCAATTATATTTTTTTTCTTTTTATGTATGTGTGGGGATGTATGCGTGAGTATGTGCGGTGCGTATAAGTGTGTGTATAAAATACAATTGATTACCCGACCTTAATTACAACGCAATGAACTCTGAATTAAACAAAATTACCAATGATGCCTTGATTAATCATGCAGATTTTCATATCACCGCATATTATGATTATTTTAAGAATTATACAAAGTCTTATAACTTATTACTAAAATTTGTGCCTATTCCAATGGAGTCTCGTGATAACCTATAAATATTTTCTTTGTTTGTTTATTAACTGAGTTTGTAATTAAACTTTTTAATTTAGCCTTGGAATATGTGTGCCGTCAAAAAAAAACTACCGACTAATAACAATATCTTGTCAATAAACTCAGTACAGATGATTGCTTACGCTGATGATGTTGTCATCCTCGGCCGAAGTGAAGCTATTATGAGTGAGACTTTCAAGTCGCTTGAGAGTGGTGCTAGAAAAATTGGTCTGCAAATTAACTACAATAAAACCAAACATATGAATGTTTCAAGGGAGGCTAAGAAGAAAGATTTGATGTGCGGCGATGAACGAATTGAGGGAGTTGAATCTTTTAAATATTTAGGATCAATGCTTGACTCAAACAACAGCATACTTACAGATATAAAAGCTCAAATCGCTGCAGGTAATCGAACTTTCTACTCAATTAAACCTCTCCTTGGATCACCATATGTATCAACTAACACCAAGCTCAAGTTATACAAGTTATTGATTAGACCGGTTGTGATGTATGGGTCACAAACGTGGACCCTTACACAAAATGAGGAATCGCATTTATCTGTATTTGAGCGTAAGATCCTACGCTACATTTTTGGTCCACTTAAGACAGACGATGGAGAGTATAGAACCCGGTATAACTTTGAGATTAGAGACCTTCTTGAGGGTCCTGATATAATAGGTTGTATCCGTTCTAATAGGATTGCTTGGTTTGGGCATGTTCTACGAGCCGATTCACAGTCTGGAATGATTAGAAAAATGTACGTTAGTACCCCAGGGAGTGGGCGACCGCGAGGTAGACCACGACTACAATGGGAGACTGACGTAATAAACGACCTTAAAAAAATCGGCTGCCATGGTAATTATGTCGCTAAAAAAAAAAAAAAATAAAATAATTAAACTACCCTACCATAATAAAACAACAAAAATGTATTACCTTTATTCACATTCAATAAAAGGGCTGAAAGCGAAGTTCAACGATTCGGAAAATATGGATAGGGATTCCCATGGAAAATTCTAAGAGGAATTATAAAAGAGGAATAAAATGTAACTTTGTGAACGATCTTATAGATGGTTTTGCTGTTTTGTTTAACCTACATATAGATGAGGATAAGGTAATTGATACCCATCCCAAAATTATGAGCTGATGGGATCAAATGGTATCTAAATCGAATCATCGTTGTGTTATTCACGACTCGGGTGCGCAAATAAATGTTAAGATGTAGGTGTGGGCGTTTATGTGTATGTGTGTGTGTGAGCAGGTGTGTGTGTGTGTGAGTATATCAGGTGAGAGAGCGTATGAGTGTGTGAGTAAATGCGGGGTTGGGCGTGGTGATCGTGGTTCTTCGCATATGGGGGTCGCCACATTCTATCTGCTTCATTTGCCTTTTCTTTTTTTATCCGATCTTATTCGAATTTCGCGTACTACTGTTTATTTGTGCTGAAGTAGCAGGATTTCTTACTCGTTCCCACCAGATTGCAGCTAGTCTGGTGCTATAAATAAATATCGCTAGGTACGCGACCTGCTATGCCTCTTCGTTGTTATTCAACGAAGCAGCGCTTCATTACAAAATTGGCAAATTGGTAAAGTTGAATGATTTGATTCCTTTCGTTTACATACATTTTGTTAATAAAGTTATCGTTTTGTAGTAGGTGTTGATAGTTGATACTATGAATGTACATATATGATTAATAAATACAATTTAGGGATAGTAAAATTATTTATAAATTTAAGATAGATTCAATACTTTTTTGTTAAGGGGTGAGTTAATGTAAAAAGAATAAATGGAATTACAAGTATATTTCTTTAATGAAAATTTTTTAATTGAAAGACTTCTTATACACTTTAATAATAATATTTTTATAATATATTTTCTGTCTCTAAGAGACCTTCTTCAGAGAACGAATTCTGATTTCTATATTCTGATATTTGTTCTCAATATTTATGAAATTGATAACTTAGTTATATTTGTTTAATTTTATAAAATGAAATATGAATATGAATGTTAAAGAATGAATGTAATATATGAATGCAATATGATTGTTAAAGAAAGGAAGATGTAGTATATATTATTATAAAGCAATCAAGGGTTAATTTATTATTATTATATTATATTGCCTGTTTGATGTTATACTAATTAAGTTACTGTTTTATTATAAATGCTAAACGATTGTAAGGTAAAATTAAATAAAATGAATCAGTTGTCTGCTGTTATCCAAATCATTTGTTTAAAATTGCATACTACAACCATCAATAGAGTCAATACAGTCAATATAGTACCAATATAGTCAATACAGTCAATACAGTCAAGACAGTCAAAACAGTCAAGACAGTCAAGATTGTTATGCCGCAATCTGACGTGAGTTAGGACCAGTAGTATTTATAAGAGAATCTACATCCCCACTCCAGAACGAGTTCAGGTTCTGTACTGGTGGATTGGAGAAAATGTTTGCTTTGGTAGTGAGATTTAATAATCAACGAACAGTCAAAAATATGTTTCCTCCGATCGCCACACTGTTCTATTTTTCTCCCTTATAATATAACTACTTGGTATTCTTAATATCAACATCCGCAAATACAGATAACAACAAACATAATATTATCGACAATGCATCACATTGTTCATTATCCATACAATTAATAACATTATACAGAACCTATTAATCGCGCTTCTTCAACAACACGATCGTATTGTTTCACGTTCATTATCAATTTCTTTTATATTTACTCTGTTGAAAACAAACATAAGAAAAAATCTAAATTATCGCTAATATTCACTGATACGATCTGATATGGAAATTAATTTAACCTTGTTCATCTAAAATGTTAACGATTTATTGTCATTTCATAAGTTATTGGAATTTTTCTTTATGATTTTAATAACTGAAACAAAAACAAACCCAAATTATGTATGGTCGATTGTTTCTATTTATGATTGACGATGGTAGGATGAAATGGAATGTGACTCCTAAACAAGTTTTGTATTGCGATTTGTGAAACAATATGATAATGATCATGAATAATTTTCTTTTTTTTGAAAACGGTTATTGCAACGATAACAGAGAGAAATGTACGACTGTTTGAATAATCATCTCGCTTCTACACCTTCGTTTAGGATATTTATAGAATGCCTTTTATACAATGCAAGTTCAGTTCGATTTAGATTTCAAATCTAATAAAAATGAAATGCAGTTCGTTTTGATTAAAAATCGGAAAAAAGTTTTATATAAATTTCAAGTCAGTTTTTTTATTATGATTTTTAAAATCATAATTCAATTAAAGATGTTCGAGTTGATATTCAATTGTTGATATTCAATAAAAAAAATAATTAAAATTAAGTTCAGTTCGATTTTTGGACTTATAAACATACAAACATCAATTAATTCGTGGAATTCATTTTTATTAAAATTAAATCAAAAAAATTGATATATTTTTGAACATTCGTTAGTAAAGGATTGCATTATAATTATACAATGAATTTTTAAATCAAAATTTTTGTATTGATAAAAAAATTGTTTTGGTTAATAATAAAAGTTTGTTTTAAATTAAAAATAAAAAGAATTTATATCTTGAAGAATAAATTAATCCTAAATTTGTAATTGAACTATTCCTTTTGGTGTGAAATAAAGTGGAAAATTAAGACTTTCAAGCATACCTAATATTTAATATTAAAGAAAGCGGAATATATATATTTTTGGACATGCAATTAAACATGTGTGCTATGCAAGCGTACGTTGTACGTTTGAGTACATTGATGATGTAGTTAGTTGTTCAAGACCATCAATGGAACCACCATTTCATTCAAATAATAAACTACTAACTGCAGAACGGGGTCATAAACATAAGTCATAAACATAATTCAAAATTGGATACAATGATGAAGACCATGGAAACAATATCGACGAATCCACTGATCTAGACAATTTTGGGAAACATAAAAAATAAAAATTGGAAGTCAACAAATTACTATAAACTTAAGGTTAGATTTTATTTTTATATTATATAATTTTACTAAATTCTTTGAGTCTTTTTTATTGATGGTATTGTGACCAAAATGGTCTTATAAATTAGAGTGTGGATATTAGAGATTTTTTCTGGGTAGAGTTCGTGCATCCGACCGTACAATTCGTGTATCATTTTTAAATGTTTAAATAAAACCCTTAGATAAATAGATGACTTAGGCATCTATATATGTTTAAATTGTAAAGTCCAGACTTTACAAGATAGTCAAGACAGTCAATATATTCAAGACAGTCAAGACACCCAAGACAGTCACAACATTCAATACAGTAAATATTTTCAGTACAGTCAAAAACAGTCAGCCAGTTGAGATATTCAAGAATGTCAAATCATTTAAGACAGATAATTCTGTTAATACAGTCAAGACAGTCAATACAGTTTAGACAGTCAAGACAGTAAAGACAGTCAAGACAGTCCAGTCATTCAAGGCATTCAACTTAGTCAATACAGTCAATATATTCAAGACAGTCAAGACACTCAAGACAGTCCAGACAGTCACAACATTCAATACAGTAAATATTTTCAGTACAGTCAAAAACAGTCAGCCAGTCAAGATATTCAAGACAGTCAAATCAGTTAAGACAGATAATTCTGTTAATACAGTCAAGACAATCAACACAGTCAATACAGTTTAGACAGTCAAGACAGTCAAGACAGTCCAGTAATTCAAGGCATTCAACTTAGTCAAAACAGTCAAGATAGTAAAGACAGTCATGAGAGTCAAGACAGTCAAAACAGTTAAGTCAAGACAACCAAAACATTCAATACAGTTAAGAAAAAGTAGAATCTTAAGATGGCCGAGGCAGTCAAAACAGTCGAGACAGCCCAGACCAGACACTCGAGGCAGTCAAGATACCAAGATGTTTGAGTCGATTCATTAATATAACAAAATCAACAGTTCGACGACTTGTAAAAATCTTTCTACAGCCTTATGTCTTTATTTTCTTTAATTAATCCAAATATCAACATATAAACCCCTTCTAAAACTATGTTTATCACAACCACTGTTATTATCTACCAAACCATGTGTACATATAAATTTTTTAAATATACAAATAAAAATAAATAATACATACACACAATAATTTTCTTTTTTTTTTGTTATATTTTCCTTCAGTTTTTCATTCCGACTACGTTTTTATATTAAAGAAAAATTATTCAGTTTATAATTCGCCGCGGTGCTATACGGACGTCTTTTATTATTTTATTTGTTTTATTTTTGGGTTTTTAATTTAAAATTTTTTATTTAATTGAATAAAATTTAAAAAACAAAATTTATAAACGGTAATAAAATTAGTATTTATTTTTTTTAAATAGAAAAAATACATGTATTAAATTCGTGCATTTAAAATATTTCATTTGTAGTTGTTTTATATAAAAATATAAAGTGATTTCTTTGAAATAAGTAATTTAAATATTTTTAAATTTTTGATTTCTTACAAAAAAAAAATTTAATTTTTAAAAATATATTTTGACTAAGTTTTTGTTATTTTTATTTTTTAAAGAAAAATGTTATGTTGCTGTTGTATCTAGTTTTAAATTTTTAGGGCCAAATGAATTTGTTGTACTTGCGCTTCTTATTGAAATTTAATTTGGAATTGGAAAATTCGAAAAAATAGTAAATAAATTTTTTATACATTTTTAATAAAAACGAAAAGTTTATTTTAAAAATAATTTTATTACTTTTTAACGTTATACATATTTTAAAAATATTTTGAGGTTAAAATCACAACCGTTGGTTTTCCATAATTAGATTTTTTTTTTCTTTGAAACGTGAAATTTATTACCATAACGTATTGTTGTGAATTTTGTGGTTGATTGTTATTATGATTTGGTTGGATATAATAACTCTTGTCGTATTACAACGATAATTATTTTAAACGAAAAAAAAAGGAAAATTGTGATTGTGAAAATTTGAAAATTTTGTGAAATGTGATTAGATTTGTATTTGATGTCACCTAACTTAGCCCCGCCATTTTTAAGAAAATTAAAAACAAAGATTGTGCTGTATTGTGCTACAGTTGTGCTGGATGTGCTACTCATAAAGAATGCCACATCACCAATGGAAAAAAGTTGGCACGCTGAAACAATTTTTCGAGCAGAAGTTGGCCCCGCCATTTTCAAAAATCAGAAAAACAAAGGTTGTTCTGTATTGTTCTCGAGTTGTGCTGGTTGTGCTATTTAGAAAAAAATTTCATATCCCTAGTGGAAAAATTTTATAACACTAAAATCATTTTTTCGAGTAAAAGTTAGCCCCGCCATTTTGGAAAAAAAGAAAAACAAAGGGTCTGCTGTACGGTGTTAGAGTTGTGCTAGTTGTGCTATTCAAGAACAAATTTGTACCACCAACAGAATAATTTAAACACGCTAAAACGATTTTTCGAGTTGAAGTTAGCCCCGCCATTTTGAAAAAAATTAGAAACAAAGGTTGTGCTGTATTGTGCTAGGGTTGTGCTGGCTGTGCTACTCAGAAATAGTTCCATATTATCAATGAAAAAAAGTTGGCATGCTAAAATGACTTTTCGAGCAGAAGTTAGCCCCGCCATTTTGAAAAAAATGAAAACCAAAGGTTGTGCTGTATTGTTCTCGAGTTGTGCTGGTTGTGCTAGTTAGACGAAAATTTCGTAACCCTAACAGAATTTTTTTACAAAGTTAGCATCATTTTTTTCGAATAGAAGTTAGCCCCGCCATTTTGGAAGAAATCAAAAACAAAAGAAGTGCTGTATTGTGTTATAGTTGTGCTGGTTGTGCTACTGAAAAAATATCGTATCACCAACAGAATAGTTTAAACCACGCTAAAACCATTTTTCGAATGAATGTTAGCCCCGCCATTTTGTAAAAATCAAAGAAGAAACGTTGTGCTGTATTGTGCTACAGTTGTGCTGGATGTGCCACTCAAAAAGAATCCCATATCAACAATGAATAAAAGTTGGCACGCTAAAATGATTTTTCGAGTAGAAGGATATTTTCGAGCAGCACGCATTCGAGCAGAAGATTGAGCAGAAGATTAAGCAAAAGTTAGCCCCGCCATTTTGAAAAAAATGAAAAACAAAGGTTGTTATGTATTGTACTCTAGTTGTGCTGGATGTGCTACTCAGAAAGAATTGCATATAAGCAATGAATAAAAGTTAGCAGACTAAACCGATTTTTGGAGCAGAAGTTAGCCCCGCCACTTATAAAAAAATAAAAAACAAAGGTTGTACTGTATTGTGCCTGAGTTGTGCTGGTTGTGCTACTCAGACAAAAATTTCGTATTCTTAACAGAAATATTTTATAACGCTAACATCATTTCTTCAAATAGAAGTGCTACTCCAAAACAAATTCGTACCCACCAACGGAAAAATTTAAACACGCTAAAACGATCTTTCGAGTAGAAGTTAGCTCCGCCATTTAACAAAACATAAAAAAAGGATGTTGTGCTGTATTGTACCATAGTTGTGCTGGATGTGCTACTCAAGAAAAATTCCATATCACCAATGAATAAATGGTGACAGGCTAAAACGATTATTCGAGCAGAAGGCTTAGCAGAAGTTAGCTCCGCCATTTGGCAAAAAAACAAAAACAAGGGCTGTAGTGTATTGTTCTATTGTTGTGCTAGTTGTGCTACTCAAAAAAAATTCCATACTACCAATGCAAAAATTTGGTACGCAAGAACAATTTAGCCCCGTCGTTTTCGAAAAAATGAAAAACAAAAGTTTTGTATATGTAGTGGTATGAAATTTTTTTGAGCTGGCTGCTTAGAGATAGATTCTATATACCCAATGAAAAATATTTGTACGCTAGCATCATTCATTCTTGTAGGAATCAGTGTAATCATTAATTTATAAGTACTAATAATATAAGTGACACCTGGTGTCCGATAGCATAAATGAATCTTGCCTGTTTTGTATATATAAAATAAGGGAATCCCAAAAATATATGGTATTAAAAAAAATTGTAAATTTTTCCGTCGGTGGGTACGAATTTGTTTTGAAGTAGCACAACTCGCACAACTTTAACACAATACAGCACTCAATTTAGTTTTTTTTTCCAAAATGACGGGGTTAACTTCTATTTAAGATATGATGTTAGCGTTATAAAATTTTTCTGTTAGGAAAACGAAATTTTTGTCTGAGTAGCACAACCAGCACAACTCAAGCACAATACAGTACAACCTTTGTTTTTTATTTTTTTCAAAGTGGCGGGGCTAACTTCTGCTCGAAAAATCGGTTTAGTCTGCCAACTTTTATTCATTGCTTATATGCAATTCTTTCTGAGTAGCACATCCAGCACAACTAGAGTACAATACATAACAACCTTTGTTTTTCATTTTTTTCAAAATGGCGGGGCTAACTTCTGCTTAATCTACTGCTCAATCTTCTGCTCGAATGCTTTCTGCTCGAAAATATCCTTCTGCTCGAAAAATCGTTTTAGCGTGCCAACTTTTATTCATTGTTGATATGGGATTCATTTTGAGTGGCACATCCAGCACAACTGTAGCACAATACAGCACAACCTTTCTTCTTTGATTTTTACAAAATGGCGGGGCTAACTTTCATTCGAAAAATGGTTTTAGCGTGGTTTAAATTATTCTGTTGGTGATACGATATTTTTTCAGTAGCACAACCAGCACAACTATAACACAATACAGCACTTCTTTTGTTTTTGATTTCTTCCAAAATGGCGGGGCTAATTTCTATTCGAAAAAAATGATGCTAACTTTGTAAAAAAATTCTGTTAGGGTTACGAAATTTTCGTCTAACTAGCACAATCAGCACAACTCGAGCACAATACAGCACAACCTTTGGTTTTCATTTTTTTCAAAATGGCGGGGCTAACTTCTGCTCGAAAAGTCATTTTAGCATGCCAACTTTTTTTCATTGATAATATGGAACTATTTCTGAGTAGCACAACCAGCACAACCCTAGCACAATACAGCACAACCTTTGTTTCTAATTTTTTTCAAAATGGCGGGGCTAACTTCAACTCGAAAAATCGTTTTAGCGTGTTTAAATTATTCTGTTGGTGGTACAAATTTGTTCTTGAATAGCACAACTAGCACAACTCTAACACCGTACAGCAGACCCTTTGTTTTTCTTTTTTTCCAAAATGGCGGGGCTAACTTTTACTCGAAAAATTGATTTTAGTGTTATAAAATTTTTCCACTAGGGATATGAATTTTTTTTCTAAATAGCACAACCAGCACAACTCGAGAACAATACAGGACAACCTTTGTTTTTCAGATTTTTGAAAATGGCGGGGCTAACTTCTGCTCGAAAAATTGTTTCAGCGTGCCAACTTTTTTCCATTGGTGATATGGCATTCTTTCTGAGTAGCACATCCAGCACAACTTTAGCACAATACAGCACAATCTTTATTTTTAATTTTCTTAAAAATGGCGGGGCTAAGTTAGGTGACATTTGTATTTGAATTATTTTTTTTTGCTCTTCTTAACTTTAATTGTTGTTTAGATGTGTGTTGACAGAAATTTAAAAATAAACTTTTTTTTTTATTTCATCTATGATGACCGAAGTGACGATGGCATTGAAAAATTTTTATATTTCTATTATCGTTGGATGTCATTTAAATTTTTTTTTATTCAAATCTATTTGATGTTTTCAATGACACTAAATCAATGTTATAGTGAAATTATTTTTTTTAGGTTTTCTCGTGATTTTGTTTTGACATTATGGATTTTATGGATTAAAATGATATAATTAGAAAGGAAACCAAGCAGAATAATTACTAGTTTGTCTGAGGTTTTACATTTAGATTAACATAGTTCGATAAATGTGAATGTGTGTTAGATGTTTATAATATTATCTAGCTTATTTTGACATGGGAAGGCAGGATTAAAATTTTTGTTTACTCACCAGTATAACTTTTAAAAGTGGGTTGCATAAGACTTTCACATATGAGCATATTAAAATTGTATAAATTCGTCATTCTAAATTCAAGTTTTTTTAATAAATATGCTGTGCAGGAGGAATTACAATATGTGTCACAACAACATATACAATTCTTTAAAGATCTAGATTCCACAACAACATGTGTTAATGAACGGAAACTTTTTTTTGTTTTTCTATATTTTTTAATTAAGTATGGACAACTGAACAGTAAAACTTATCACATATAAAATATGATATAGGCCCACATTTCATGATAGGAAAGGGAAAATCAAAATAAAATAAGAGATAGAAAGCAAATTTGTTTTAAGAATTTGCAGGAACAAAACTAAAATGGGATGTGCCAATAATCCAGTTAGTGGCATATTCCTGGATCATGTGACGCACTGTTCTTAACTGTTCCTGACAAATTTTGAAAACTCACACATATAATTTTATGAAGGGTCGTTTCGTTGAGTAAGCAATAATGTGTCCGGAATTGCCGTCCGGAATCAACTTAAATTGAGGGTGCTACCATTGACTGAACAGAATTCATCTGCCATCGGTAATTTATCTGCCAGCGAACCCCCCTCCCATGCGGACAAATGCAAATATTAGAATACCCATTGCCAATTGGGTGATTTTGTGCTCAGGTCTTTAGATTTACATATGACGGTGGATGTTAGGTCTTCTGCGTATAGTCATTCAATTAGTCAAAACTTCGGATAAACAAAACATCTGTAGTTTTACGGTTTAAGTTTGGAGTCATTAAGAATAAATTAAACAAAAAATTATTCAATGAACTAAGCTGGTTCAACTACTAGGGACATTTTCAAGGAGTCACTTTTGGTGTAGTTGGGTTTTTTCAAAATATATTTGCCGTTTATTGATGAGCTCAGGGTATGCTCATTCAAACAGTTCGAACACAATTCATTGGCGGATAGGAGAACTCTTTTTAAAGGCATTTACAGAGCACTGTGACCAGAGTTAACTACAAACATTAATCCAAAACGCTGACTTTTCGACATATCTCATTTTTGAAATCCTTTAAATCTAAATTGTCAAAGATTGACCTATTTACCTCGCTATTGGGTGTATTACCACAAGCTTCTGAGTGTATCAATTGCTGCGTTTTTGACAAATTATTCAAAAGAGACTTCGCACCTTCCTTTATATTAGTTTTCTACACCAAATTACGTCTCTGCTTTGTATACAAAGTGGGCTTTGATGTTAATGTACCTGCATCTAGCGATTTTATTGTAGCGATTTTTATCTTGTGTTGGTTCTATATTATTTTTCCACCATCGTAATAATACAATTAACTGCTTTTCTCCTAGGAAAAATCCACATTTAATTTAGTGGAGTTTTTTCTTGTTAACAAATTGGTCTCAAACTGATATTGTTGATAGACCAGTTGGCGTTATTGGTCATTTTATTTTGTTTGTTATTGAATGATTGCTGGCTCCAGATTTCTGAGTAAGCTCGGTTTAAAATTATCTCGGTTTAATGTTGTTGTTTCTGCAAGGAGAATGTGTTCGCTCAGTTCCAACATTCACAAGTGATAAGTATGGCTACCGGTTTAATATTCTTAAACGCTACCTACAATTTGCACGGTTTGATTAAAATGATTCTCAAGTTTCAGATTTCGTTCATAATCTTAAAATGATCTCAATTGTTTTTTCTTTTAGAACAGGATACTTTGAGTTAAAATCAAAAAATAGGATCTTTAATTATGCATATTTATTGAAGAGGGTAAAATTGTTTATGAATTACGTTTGTTAAGGGTTCTGAACGTGTTGGAAATTTGCATGTGTCAATAATTTTCTCAAATATTTAAATCAATCAAATAATTCAGGATTTACATCGTTTGCATTTAAGGATAGCTATAAAAATTTGCTCTTACTTTAGGTATAAAAATGTGTTGTTGTCTACCCACGGTGCATGTCTTTGAGACAGCACAAATGATCCGCTATGACAGAAGCCGTAGTTCAACAAATTATAAAACAAACAGTTTAGCAACAATCATTGACTGGAGACTTTTTTTAGATGATCATTATTCCTCGCTGAATAAAAAGTTGTAGTCCTGTCAAATCACAAAAAATCATAAATCTGAACCAATGCAGTTTGGCATTATCCCTTATATGTATGAGCACAGGTCGAATTGATTTGAGTTTTGTTACATTGACGTGATAAAGTTATTCTGATTTGGAGTTCTTACTCCACCAATTGCAAATGCTTAATTTATAATTGATTTAATTTATAAAATTTGAAAAAAATTAGTTAAATGTGGAACAAGAGTCTGATCGTTTGTTGTGGTCAGTACCCAAGTGGATATACAAAATTTGTTCTGGCTTTCTATATTTTCTCTCAGAACGCAAACTTGGATCCATTAAGAGAGAATTAGAAATATCTAATCCGGAAATATAAGATTTTTTTTATAATTTAATTGAATCCATCGGTTGTGGTGGATGATTTGTAAAATTGTGTTCAATCCTTTGAATAAGAAACATTATTTATTTAGACTGACTGAAGATTTAAAAAGTTGACATACCCCGTTTTCATGGTTGTTACATCGATCTCCTTAAATTCGTTTTTTTTTAAATTTTATTCGTATCATTTTATTATTAAAATTCCTACCAATTGCACAGAAACACTTGTTCATGTGTACAGAGAATAGCATCTATTTGGTTTTAATAATTTTAGACTAATTCAGCCTGTTTCAGTCTGTCCAAAATCGATGGCACCGCGGTACTTATATCTAAAACCATAATTAAACCTATGAAGAGAACTGGGTAGAAAATGAGTTATAAATGCAAAGAAAACTGGTTTGAGCATTTTATTTAAAGTCCGTTATTTGTGAATACATCGTTTTGGGTTATGTGCTATTGACTTTGCGTAAATTGATCATGGAGTAACTATCTTTGTCGAGTAACTATTCTAGTTGATCTTTAGAAACTAGTTCAAATTTATATCCTTCTTAGACTTTTCCATAAATTCACTAGTGCTTCTTATTTCGTTATCGTTCCACTAGCAGTATGGCCACTTTGTTGAACTAATTTGTCATTTTTTTCAGCCTGGTTATGGTATGGAACTAAACATTCAAGAGAGTTGCTGTACCACTATTTAATGTGTTTTAATTTTAATATCGTTCATTACATCAGTGTCTCATTTTTCGTAGTGTGCTGTTGTTAGAATAAACAAACAATTCAAACATTAACTAACACTCTCTATCCCAACGCCACACCTCATGATATTTAGATTCTAAAATCTGGTCCCCATGATATTCCACCCTACTTTCCGACAATAAAACACAAAATCTTTTTGTACAGAAAAATAAATCCAGAATTTTATTTTTGTACCGACAAAGTTCAATAACAAAAGAAATAAATTCTTAAGAAATGTTAATTTTTTTGTTCTTTGTAAATATATAATAAACTAATGTCATCGAACAGATTTATCGTAACAGCATTATTATAATTTAATTCTTATAAGATTACAAAAAATGATCACTATCGATTGTTTAACATGAAACCTTACATATTCCTAACATAAATATTTGCATTAGCAAATTAATATAATTATGCACGTTTGTTCCATTTCAGTTTGAATTTTAACTTAATTATTTAAGAACTCCATTACAATGTAATTTGTACGTACGTGTTTGTATTCTATGACAAACTTACCCTTAAGTGATTTGTTATGTTCAAGATACATAAATTACATTTTTATTAATTTAATGTGCAAAGAACAGCTTTTACTGGATTTAATGTTTATTGAGAAAATTGTTGCAACTAACAACACATCATTTTGTGGGAACTATAGCATATTTTCCCGCGGCAATGTAGATATATATTTTGTAAAAAATATACAAAATTAATACAAAGCTACTTTTTAAATTAAGTTCAGAGCTCAATGGAACAATTAAAATAATTTAAAAAAAAACTCTTTAGACGAAATGAAATTTTAATTTCAATCAAGGATTTAGACTTTAAAGATTAGTTGTTATGTATGGTTATATAAATTTGCATCTTTTGCTAAAGTTTCATTAAAATAAGTTCATTAAAGAAAGCTGTAGTATCCCCACAGACATACATTATGTTATACGAATAGAAAAAAACCTGTTTTTCGGAGGTTAAAAAATCGAAGTTGGGATACAGAATTATTACAAATCATACTTTTAGCAGATTTACCAAGTTTAGACAAAATAAATTATCAGGAACTGATGTTGTTGAAGTTTCAAATGAGCAGGTGTTAAGTGTTAGACCACCCACCACTTATCCCCATATCGTCCAAAAACTAATCAGCCCTGTTTGCTATAGTTGAATTTCTCGTTTTTTTTGTCGTTGGACACTTGTATTTAGACAATTATAGATTTTATTAGAAATTAGTAATTTATTAACATAAATATGTGTGAATTTGTAAGATAGGAAGGAATATTATTTTTCCGTAGCAGCCTAAGTCGCTTGTGTAGTTACTATTAATTGTAAGTAGTTAAAACTATTATAGTAGTTTTGCATAATTGTCTTAATAGTATAAAAATCTTAATTTAAATATCAGTAAACCAACATGAAACATGGCAAACAAAAATTTAAAAAAAATATAATTATTTATTTAAATCACTAAAATTAATTTTGAATTAATTAATTATTCAAAGTGTCCATTTGTTTTTTGTGTTGGTTTTCATTGCTTTTACCAAAAAAATTCTTTCGTACACAATTTTAGATGAAAATAAGATAAAATTCATCAATTGATATTACCCGCGTAAGGAAAAACATAGGGACCGAAGCTGGGCCAAGCCTGCGCCACAGCTTTTGAGGGTTGGGCCACTCTTAACATTTTCAAACGCCCAAGCTTGAGTCAAAATTTGACTGATGTCCTTGGCCAAGTCTGGTAAATAAGACTTGGGCCAGGTCTACCAAACCAATTTATTTCCAGGACTTACCTTAAATGTATGGAAAGAGATTGTGGAAAGAGTAACATATTATATTAAAATAAAGATAAATATAATATTTTTTGTACGTGTTTACAAAACATTAGAGTTGACAGGTGCAAAAATGGTACTTTTCATAAAATACTTTTTTCCCGGGAAAAAAGTATGTACTTTTTTCCCGGATAGATAAATATATATATATAATAGTTATTTATTATACAAGGGAAAAAAGTAGTAGATTTTAGCTCGAGGTTGTGTTGTCGACGCGAAGCGGAGGGAGACGAAAAACCGAGAGCTAAAATCTACAATTTTTCCCGTGTATAATACACAATTTTTTTCTGTGATTGGACAAATATTAATATAATTATTGAAAAAATAATATTAAACAAATATTACAATATGTATATTCACCACACCATACGAATTTTTCTTGAATAAAAACTTAAAATTAAGTTTCATTTTATTTGTCAAAACCAGTTATTAACATCAAGAAGAAAACGGTATAGCTTTTCATAACATTAAAATAGTCATAAATGTTCATAAATATTCATAATATTCATCATTTATGTGTATATATGTATTTATATATATATAATTATCTATCCGGGAAAAAAGTACATACTTTTTTCCCGGGGAAAAAAGTATTTTATGAAAAGTAACATTTTTGCACCTGTCAACAGAAGTAAAATGTTAAACTTTTTTCCCGTCACAGAAAAAATATGTACATATATACACATAAATGATGAATATTATGAATATTTATGAACATTTATGACTATTTTAATGTTATGAAAAGTTATACCGTTTTCTTCTTGATGTTAATAACTGGTTTTGACAAATAAAATGAAACTTAATTTTAAGTTTTTATTCAAGAAAAATTCGTGTGGTGTGGTGAATATACATACATATTGTAATACATATTTGTTTAATATTATTTTTTCAATAATTATATTAATATTTGTCCAGTCACAGAAAAAAATAGTGTATTATACACGGGAAAAATTGGGGATTTTAGCTCTCGGTTTTTTGTCTCCAATCTTTTGTCTAAAATCTACTACTTTTTTCCCTTGTATAATAAATAACTATTTTTTCCTTTATTCCAAGTTCACACAGCTCACCTCACGATGTATTGTTGTAGAATTAGTTAAGCAGTAGGTGCATACAAAATAGATTAGAAGAGGTTGGATTATGATGGATAGTAGTTGTATCAAAGCTGGATAAAAGGCGGAGGATTGTGTTGGCGTGCTGAGGGAAAGGGGGACGAAGCCGACGGGACATCTCTTAGTTTGTAATAAATATCGTTTAAACATTTACTATCCTAGAAAAAATTGCATTTACTACGCAAGATAAAAACAGTTAACGTTCGTGAAATTGTCCCATTCGACGATAGTACGCCTCGTGAATAAATTCTTACTCACGAAAAAGCATGTTTTCAGCTCTTGTAGCAAAATGTAATATTATTATTACAGAAATTATTTTGTATTCAATTCGTATTAATTATTAATTTTATTAAATTAAAAATTTGTTTGTCAATTGACCAGAGGAGATTTCGAGACAAATTGCCATGGTACTGAAACTCTAATGAGTATGATAAAAGGAGTGGCACTTCCTAAGGGTTTGAAACTCAGAAATATAGACGGACATATTTTGTAAGCTTCTAAATCGAAAAATAATTTATCGACCCAAAACGATCCGTATCTCTGTTCCTTAACATAGTTCCCTTATGCGTGTATGATAAAAGGGGTGCACTTTCTAAACGGGTTGCAAATCAAAATTATAGTGTGACATATTTAGTAAGCTCCTAAATCGCACCGTGATAAATTTTCGTGTCGATTCTGTTTAACATAGTTCCCTCATGCGTGTTTGACCCAAGGGGTAGTATTCCTGCTAACCGGTTTCAAATCAGAAATAAACAGTTGCTTGTTTTTATGTTTTTTTTAAATTCAAGAATTATATGTTATAAAGAAATTTTTTATTTTATGGCATTTTTTGTGTGTTATCTTCGCTTGCACACTAGTTTTGGGATTGGTTTAAGAATAGAAGAGGAGCTCAAAAATCAAAAGTATGCAGCCTTAAGAGCTCCTAAATAGCTCCTAATTATGAGTCTATTCACGACCCTCTGGAGTTATTTTTAAGGTGTAGGGGGGGCTGAGTGGACGTTCACTCAGCTCCTTTATTTTCAAATGAAGATTTCTGCTTGGGGGGTTGAGTTCAAAATTTTATTCTTGTGTTTTTCGAAAGCTCCTAAATAGCTTCTTGTTTTCATTTTTGCGTGGGGGTTACAAGTAGCCCAGACTGAAACCGAGGTTAACTAGTCAAAGCTTGGCTCGCAAAAACGAGCACGAGTTTCATTCGTTGTTTAATATCGACAGCTCCTACCCGGTCATGAAAGTATTATTTTATTAAAAGATTAATCAAACCAACCACTTTAGAAAATTTTAAAAAACTCTTTTTCTACTACCCAACATAAAAAATCTACTTTCGATGTTTGTTTATTGCATCGAAAACTTCTTTTTCGTCACCGGTGATAAAAAACCTATACGAATTACTTTCGTACCTAGTGACGAAAGTAATTTTTTAAACGCCACCTATTTTCTAATTTCTTAACTAGAATAAACCATCCTAGAATACCCTTTAAGTGAATCAATTGATTGAATAAAATAATTTGGTTAGTGTTAATTTGTCTCTGTTGGGAGGGTGACGTTAATTTATTTTTGAATTATTTACGGACAATATACATTAAAATTGGAAAAATAATAATAGTTAAATATATAATATTCATATATTCTTTTTAAATAGTATGCTAAAAACCGTTGATTTAAAATATTTAAAAAAAAAATTATTTCACCTATTTATTTAACATAAAAGGAAAAAAAATATTTAATTTACGTTGTGTTAAAATATATCAAGAATTTACGTAACGCCATACCCACTCATTCTTTTTAGAATTCTGAAATCTGAATTTGATTTTGTTTATGACAAAGTACAAACCGTCTTTAGTTATAAGCCTACTAGACGCGAAATGGAAAAGACAATGAACAATGAAGAAGTGTTATTTAATGATTTTAAAAACTTTATAGAAATAGAATAATATTATATGATTTTGTATCGTAAATAGAATAAAAATATAGCATCATGAATAACTCTATATGTATGGATATGTAAAAAATTCACGAAAAAAACAATCAGGCTTTTAATTAAAGACAGCTATGTTTATAGTTTTTATGAAATAGAACTTGGATAATTTATTCATATTGAGTCATCTATTTTTTAATAGCAGAAATATAAATACATTTTAATTTGTAACAGTGTATGTTTTAAAATGTGAATTGTATGTAATTATAAATGAAAATGTTTAATAATCAATAATATTTTTTAAAAATGGCGTAGAAAAAGTACAGTCTTCTATTCGCCGAAAATCAAATTTTGAATCTCGCGACCATTACCACTCTCGGCTATCGCCTCGGCTGGTAAACTGTCCTCTCGTTTCAAAATATGTTGTTTTCGGCATCGTTGAGGAATATACTATTAAATTTTTAATTCTTTCATTCTATATTCTTTCGTTTCTTATTATTTTCATTAAATAAATTTCGTTCCGCTTTCTTTTTTTAATATTCATAAAACAAAAGGCAGACATGTGTGTGCATATATGTGCTAAATTGTTTTATGACATGTGCACGGCATGGTGCAGATCATTTACATGACATGTTTTATGCACAATTTTGTGCACGGGGATTTTATAACATGCATAATTATTGAACATTTCATGCACATTTTCAAAATTGTTTAACTGCATATTAGTTGATGTACATCAAAAGCTGTTCATTATCTTCTTATACTAATTGAAACCCTTTTTATTAGTTTCATCATAATCACTTCGTTGTTGTAGGCTGTAGTGTGGAAAAACAAACTAAAAAAATGCATAGGAAATATTATTTAACCGGAAGTGGAAAACCGGCACTTGAGTTGCAGAACTGTTGTAAACTGTACTAAATGCTTGTGTATCAAGTTTCATGCAATTCGATCATCAGGTACAGATGTGAGCTTGTAAATGTCCAGGTGCACGAAAGACTCTCCACTATTTTGTTCAATTTTACTAGAAAAAACAAATTAGCCTACCGCCATACATATAGTACAGTAGATATATGCCAAAAATAGGTGATAGGTGGAACTAATTCCCACAAAGACGTTGATTGAATTTTTTAGTTCGTTGTTGGTATCTTTTTGACATAACAAAGTCTAGAAAAATGTGAGTGTGCAAAATGCGTTTTTTGCCGCCATCTTGAAAGTTTTTTATAAAATCATAAAAAATCGTGTGGGGTATCAAATTACGGAAAATTTCATGCTGAAAAAGATTATGATTTTGGTTTTAAAAAATAAAAATAACAAAATAGTGGTCGAAAAACTGAAAGCTTATGCAGTGTTGAAAATCATATTTTCAAAATTACAAGAATTTCGTTGTCGTCAGCAACAAATGTTACATGCTTTTCTTTAGTGCTGGTTTTACAATAACTGTGTCAGCAACTTCTGTAGCATGAATCATAGTGTGGCCATTCGCTTCTCAGTGTTTCTCAAGCATAGCTATAAAGCACTATTTATTTTCATTATTAGAAAGAAAGGGTCCTTTGCCAATAAGAAGTGGAGAGTTCTCAGTAAATTTCGTTCATGCTTGATTTAAGAGACTGAAATAATCTAATTTCTATTCCTCCTTCTGCGGAAATGTCAGTAGCATTAAGTTGGTTTTTCAAACGCAAGACCTTCCTTTCTTACAATAGATTTGACTTTTCGCCACGTTGTCGGGTTTTGCACATTATAACTCCCATTCCATGGAAAGCGCTGTGACCATCGATGGTAGCAATATTGTGGTCCACGTTGGCTATCCACTGACAGAAAGGACATGATAGAAATTCAAAATTTGTTGTCCTATCCATTACACTCCAGACTGCAAGTACTTTTTTACTTCATCTAACGATAAGCAAAACCTAAGTCTGTGAAGCTTATCTACAAGTAAACGAAAACCAACGTCAAGAAACTCACACCAAGGAGGATTGGACTTGTACGTGATCTAGGTCTTGACACTTGCACCAAAGCCTGTCCAATAGAAATCTTCTTTATATCACATCCTAATCAATGATGATATCCAAAAAATGTTGCAAAACAGATTCTGTTCTGATGCAATTTTTGATGACGAGAGATATCACTCCATTGAAGTCGAAAAGACTTCGTTTGATTTCTGTTGTGATCAATTTGGCTGCTGCTTTAATTAAGCTATATTTTTCTAATTCAGGGTATCTAATTTGTTTCTGGTAATCTAAGAGAATATTAGCCACAGTTTGTCCCATAGTTGCCATATTAGGCATCCCATCTTTTTGGAGACGATGATGTTACCAAAAAATGTTCCTTAAGGTTTTTCAGCATGGGACGATGACTATATGGTTCATTAGTAACTGGTAGGAAGTCTTTCATTTTAGTAGCCAGTTGCTGGACAGAAACCGGCTCATGATTTCCTTGAAAACATCAACATACTTCCAGAAAGTACACCTACATACTTCCACCTTTTATCTGCAGGATGACAAAGAGGCTTGCAATATAATTCGTCTTGGGAATCATCTCGGTACTTCCTTTGGATCGGGTCACCTTTTCATTAAATCATTAACTGATAGCAATCGTGATTGAACATTGGCTGACCATAAATCATTTCTGGTGATATACGCCTTCTTAACAGAATTTTGAAACATTACTGTTGTAATGGAGAGCTGGGCCCATTGGAAACACCAATGAATCAGTAGAGGCAGGCCGCGCACCTAGCGAGGTTAATAACCCTGAAATAGCTTCAGCATGTGGGGTTGAGAAAGTGAACCTGCCATCCCAGCACAAATAAACAGTGTGCGCGTATTTCGAAAATCATGCAGAAATCAGAAACAAAGAGAAAAGTGCAAAAAGGAGACTCTGGTGACCCTCAACGATGAAGAAACCGCGACCGTCACGAGCACCCCACTATTAAATTATATTTTTGTAAGGCATTAGGTTGGATTAAAGGTCAAACAAATACCAGAACATATATATAATAATATAATATAAGAAAGTGACTCACCCCATGATATCAGCAGATACAACTTCTCTCCACCTTCCTTACTTCTAGCCCATCATCATATGCATCTTAACAACCGAAAATAATTTGTGTTGGTTGTGCCAAACTCATACTGGTGGTTGCGGTAATCCCCAAAATATAACAAATTATCGTTGAAAAATTGAGGTATGTAACTGGTGCGTCAACTGAAATGGCTATTGTTGAACCAAAATAATAAAATATCAATGATCAATAATCCTTAATTGTTGTTCAATCGATGGAATTGTTGCACAAAAAAATATGTCAGGTCGATTGTTGAACCAAAATCATGAAACATATAGTCAATAACAATCAGTCACAATCATGAATCGATGTTAGATTGATGGAATTATTTCGCCAAAAATAACCAATAATAATCAGCAACAATCACGAATTGATGCTAACTCGATGGAATTGTTGCGCCAAATATGTCAAGGCAATTGTTGAATATTTACAGGATTTACGTTTAATGAACTTCGTTCACAATTTTCACATCAAAAAGCAAAAATTTTCCCTCTGTAATTCACCAGTTAAGCCGGGCATTGACATACAACAGAAACTGAATTTCATACAAATTTGACAGGAAAAAATTCTGTTTCTGTAAAATTTGTATGGAATTCTGTTTCTGTTGTATGTTGTTTCAAGCCAACAAAAAAAAGAAACACAAAATAAAATCGAAATCACGAATGTTGAGGTTATGTATTTGGTTCATTCAATTTTTATTTCTATTTTTAACATAACAACTTAAATAATAAGTTGTTTGAATTTATCAAACGACTTAAATATACTCGCAACTCGTCCATGTAAATATCATAGCCCATCAAAGGAACAATCTAAAAATGATAACTCCTCAATCGATAATCAAAAATGGCAATCCAACAATGGATCATCAAAATGAAAACTCATGAATAATACTCTACTGCAGCTGGAGCAATACTAGAGCAATACTCTAGTGCTTCATCCTGAGTATGCAACTTCAATTTTGTTCCACTCTGGATATTATTGGGATTTGTGTACAGACGGCGGCATTTGACATGGACACTCACTGGGTGCTCATAGAAATGGTTCAAATAGCTCATGAATATTGTCTTTTCGAATTTTACTTGTTCCGATGATACCTTGTATACCTTTAGTAGACATCTTAACACACTTTGAAGTTTCGTTTTTACTGTTAGAGCACAAGATACAGTTCCTTTCTGCCATTTTCAATTTCTTAGAAGACGTCGATACTTGAAGAAGTCACCTAAAAAGTGGAATTTAAATATTTTTACACACTTAGATTTATATAGGGATAGATTTATACCACACTTTGATATATATAGCTAGGATTTTTTTCGGGAGGGGAAATAAAATTTTCAAGGGGGAGGGATTTGAAACAAATTTCAACTAAAATACATAAAATTGTGATTATTGCGGTAAATTTTCAGTACTTTGGGAAATGTTAGGAGGTGATATAATCCCACCCATGGGATACGTCCCTGCCACCTGCTACATCTTTGTAAACATTTTACTTCTAACAACCGTTATTATATTATTTTCCAGCGTGAAATACCGGGTAATTTGTTGCCAAACATAACTTTCTTAATTTTTGATGTTTTTTCAAGATGGCGGCCAAAAGAACGCATTTTGCACACTCAGATTTTTCTAGACTTTTGGTATATCAAAAAAATACCAACAATGAACTAAAAAATTAAAATCCCGTCTTTGTGGGAACTAGTTCCACCCAAAAACCTATATCTACTGTACTAATATTTCCATTTTTCGTCAAAGTATCATTAAAATTAATCCACGAAACATGTTGTCATAGTGATTGAAACCTTTAATCTATAAAGATTCAATGAATATTGATGTAGGCTATAGTATAAGGGATAAACACCTAGTCAGCAGGCCCTCCCCCATTTCATTTGATAATTACCACATACATTATACTTCATGAGGCGCCTGTCCTTGACGAGTCCGCCAACTTTGTTTCTGCTATTTTTCTCGTTTCGTCCGCTTTTTCGTTCGGCAAACGCCGAAACATTACGATTGCCCGAGTATCTTGTAGATTCACTACCACAATTTTGTTTTTTATTAAAAGTGGGTGGAAATTTGTTTTAGAAAACGTGGGTAACCTTGTCCGAAAAAATTGGTCGGCTATTGTCGTGTCCAACAACTGACATTTTGGCATATTTGGGCTATCGGACTCGACAATAGAAGACAAATATTTGTCGAACATGGCTACCCTCGTTTTCTAAAACAAATTTCCATCCACCATTATTTAAATACAAAATTGTGGTAGTAGATTTACAAGAACCTCGGCCAATCGTAATGTTTCGATCCGAACGAAAACACTGGCTGAAGCGAAAAAAATGGTAGAATCAAAAGTTGTCGGACTCATCAAGGACAGATGCTTCACGAAGTATAAAATATGTGATAATCATCAAATGAAACGGGCGAGGACCTGAGGACGGGCGAGGACCAAATTTTTACCGAAAGTATCGAACTGGAAATTGGGACGCACAAATATTGGAAATAATATTTAAACCTTATCTACCAAGTTTAATAATATTGAAAGCCAGGCTTAACAGTTACACAAAATTCAAATAAACAGTTGTTAGGGAGATCTCCCTGCCCCCTTTTGCTTTTGCAAGATCAACATTTCGGCCAAAGCACTCTCTCAAGAATGTGAAACATGTATAGAAAAAGCAAACTATACGCTCATAACGTAGGAGTTAGCAGCTTAAAAACGAAATTGAGCGCAAGAAACAAATAAATCAAAATGGGTAGACACACAAAAACAGAAAAGAATGGGAGTCTGATAATTCAGATTGCGCAACCAAATTTACAACATTCAATGATCGTTTTGTGTGCATAGGAAGTTTACTGTGTGAACATCATAGCACTGAATCACAAACAATAAAGAACATTCTATACATGTTAAGACAGTATTTACAATACGAACATCTGAATTATGTTGACCTTCTCGCACTTCATAGATTCACACTTTGTCTACGTAGAGATTAGACGTTGCAACATGTGGAAAAGTTAACGTTTACTGCTAGTTTCGAGAAATTATCGAAGATAATTTGAATAAACTTCACACTATATATTAAACAAGTAAAAAGGTCTGAACGGCTGGTTTGAACGGCTCACCGATAGCAAAGGTCAAAAACTAAAACACATCCGGGAACATATTTGGGAACCTAAGTTGTGTTTGCACACAATTGTGAATCCTCCGTGGACGTCACCATTGTCTCTAAAACTATGGTGAAGCGTTTTCAAAATTGGGGAGATCATGAGGCTTTACTCTCTAGTGACCACCGCGTTATCTCAGTTGAAATATTAAGTAATCTTTTGTGCCAGCGTTTCTCGTGATGAAAACAACAACAATTTCCATATCAATACTACCAACTGGAAAATACTAGCTCTTAATCTCCAACTAAATATTAGGCGTGTTGAAACACAAACCGAAGAGATTATTCACTCAGTTTGAAGCACCTTTACCGTCAATTCAATACCATCATAAATCTAAATGCGTTCAAACCAAAGAGACAAACAGGTGGACCAGCGATCTAAGTCATCGCAAAAATGAGGTAAACTAATTAAGAAAGAGACATAAAAAAGGGATCCTGATTCGATGCTGCTAAAACGGCCTGAATATTGTAACCTTCACAATTCACTTATACACAGAAGGTTAACAGCTAAAACAAAAAGTTTTAGAAAACTGATCAAGGCAGTAGGCAATCAGCATCCAGAAGACTTTATATACAAATCATACAGACAACCTAGCTCAACGTATGAGTGCCTTGTACTGTCTCTAAAGGAAACAACATGCACTTATGAAAGTACCTCATGCAAATTGTTACTTGATACTTTGCTACCAGATGATACGGGGACACGCCCGAACATGCAAACGATAAAAGAGTAGCTCTAATACCTTATGACTCTCTAGATGACTGAAACTTCACAGATAAAAGTGAAATGAAAAAGTGATAAGTATTAAGCGTGACAAGGCTTCTGGTTATACACGAATGGAAAGTTTAGCTCCTACTTGTTAAACCTCTTCAATGGCTGTATCAGATTTGGCGTATTCCCAAAAGACTCGAAAATCGGTCGCGTTAATATAATTCCTAAATGATGGAGATCTTTCAGAGCCTGCATCATACCGACCAGTTATGCTACTGAGAAAATTGTGAGTCTAGAATGATCTAGACTCAATTGGCGGACGCGCAAGTTGATGATAAAGTAATAGTATTATCGGAAACTCAAGGAAACAATTCCAACAATGGGGTCAACGAGCACTAAACGATATGACTTCATGGTCTTCAAAACTTTTATGACTCAACTGAAGCGCAAGTATAATCGTGCAAGACCACCTACCATTAAAAAACGTAGTATCAATTAAAATGTTTAGCACACCAGATAGTTTGTTGTCGACTTGGGCGAGAGATTGGCGTATCATATCACATTACCCGAATATGTGTCAAACCAAAGTCTCTCTTGCATAGCTTTACAAGAGGGGGCTATGAGATCTTGTAAGACACACGCTACAACTCATATATAGAAATTTAGTGGGACTGATTCTCTTTCTGTTCGGCTGGTGCTGGTTGGTATGGGTGCATATAGGTTAAGCATGTGAGCATAGTTAATAGGCGCTAAAAGGAAAATGTTGCTCCGCTTCGAGGCTATAGAACCATATCTATATCTTCATCTCAGGTTATAGCGGATTCAATCTCTGTGGACTTCTTCCTTAGGAAAATGGTCAGCAATTACAACAAAATTACCTGCTCAAGTTATGCAAGCTTAAGAAAACAAATAACAGAGATTACATCAAGAGGACTGAGGTAATCTTATGTTACTTCTAAAAAGAAAGCAATGTTTTATATGGTTGCGTAGGCTAATAAATGATCGAGTACATGGCAATTGCTTTGTAAAAGTTTGACCTTGAAACAGAGTCTGTATAGTGCATAACATATAGTGTTCAGTATGATATTGTAGGTTTAATGAAATACCACATCTACCAGTCCAGGTCTAGGTTCAATTAATTATTCGCTTTCTACAAAATAAAAAAAAAGATTAGGTTAGGTTATCAAGTGAAGTAATTTTAAACTGTCGAAAAATAAGTATTCTTAACAGAAGAATAACAGGAGAAATAATTTTATTTTGATGGTTTGTTCAAATTAATAGATAGGTGAAATAAGTTCATTACCAAGGGTGAAGATGATTATCTAGAACATAAAAATATTTTTAAATAAAGTTAAATAACAGTTATTTCAGGTACGTTTGCCGTATTTATTGAATTACTTTTAGTCCAGTCATTTTAGAAGTTTTAAGCCCCAATCTGCGGAAAATTCCTATTGAGCTGAATTTTTGTATGCACCTTTGTTATGGCATTTTAATGAATATGTGAAAAATCGACATTGATATCATGCCGGCTAAAATAGTTATGAAGGTCAAAAGGTCGCGAAAATCAGTTTTCCGCGAATATCTCGCGACCGTATGAGGCAACAGAAGTCAGAGCAAAAATTGTTCATCGTGAAATTATCTACAAAAAATGATTGGTGCAATTTTCTGAAAGATCAACCGTTTTTGGAGTAGAACGATTTTTTGTAGTAGAATTTAAAAAAAATAACTAAGATCGTTCGTTTTTCACCTATAACTACTTCAGTTTTGATTTTACAAAAATATTTTGTGATCAAAAGATGTAGATCTTAAAAAAATACATCGATTTCTTTCTTTGTTCATGCAAAAAAAAATTTTTTCAAGCTTAAAAAGAACGATTTTTTGTAGTCGAATTTTAAAAAAATAACAAATATCGTTCGTTTTTCGCCTATAACTATTTCAGTTTTGATTTTACAAAAATATTTTGTCAAAAAACAGTTGTAGATCTTAAAAATATACATCGATTTTCTTCTTTGTTCAAGCAAAAAAAAATTTTTACAAGCTTAAAAAGAACAATGTTTTGTAGCAGAATTTTAAAATAATAACTAATATCGTTAGTTTTTCGCAAATTTTTTTTCTTGAACAAAGAAGAAAATCGATGTATTTTTTTAAGATCTACAACTTTTGTCAGCGAAATTTTTTTGTGAAATCAAAACTGAAATAGTTATAGGCGAAAAACGAACGATATTTGTTATTTTTTTAAAATTCGACTGCAAAAAATCGTTCTTTTTAAGCTTGTAAATAGTTTTTTTGCTTGAACAAAGAAGAAAATCGATGTATTTTTTTAAGATCTACAACTTTTATATGCATAATTTTTTTTGTAAAATCAAAATTGAAATAGTTATAGGCGAAAAACGAACGATATTTGTTATTTTTTTAAAATTCGACTACAAAAAATCGTTCTTTTTAAGCTTGTAAAAATTTTTTTTTGCTTAAACAAAGAAAAAAATCGATGTATTTTTTTAAGATCTACAACTTTTATTGACAATTTTTTTTTGTAAAATCAAAACTGAAATAGCTATAGGTGAAAAACGAACGATATTAGTTATTTTTTTAAAATTCCACTACAAAAAATCGTTCTTTTTAAGCTTGAAAAAAATTTTTTTTGCTTAAACAAAGAAAAAAATCGATGTAATTTTTCAAGATCCACAACTTTTGCTCACACAATTTTTTTTTAAATCAACAACGAAATAGTTATAGGCGAAAAACGAACGATATTAGTGATTTTTTTAAAATTCGACTATAAAAAATCGACCTCTTTTAGCTTTAAAATTTTTTTTTCGTATAAACAAAGAAAAACTCGATGTATTTGTACAAGATCTACAACTTTTGCTCACACAATTTTTTTGTAAAATCAAAACTGAAAAAGTGGGCTTTTATTTTGAAAACGTACATTTTTTTGTTGATTTTTAAATTTTTGATTTTTAAAAAATCTGAAATTTTGATATATTGTTGGCATTGACAAAAGGAAAAAAGTGATTTCTGCTTTTATTTTTTGTGTACTCTGAATCGGAGTTATGCGCGGTTGAATTTTGAGGCTTTTTCACGTAGTTTTTGGTAATGGTGGCAATGTTTTGTGAATAGGTGCCACAAATTTCATCCGACTTACGTATATTTTTGCAAGTAAAAAGGAAAATAATTGAATAATTGAAATAAGTAAGTTTAAAATTAATAACTTTTCTGTTTTCCGCTAGGCGGCGCGTAAAACCTTGGTTTACTTCAAAGCTCATATCTCAAAAAGTAGGCTTTTTTTTTTTTTGTTTTTCACAAGTTATAAAGTAAACATATGCAGCTATGAAATTGAGAAATAAAAAGTCAGCAATTCAATATGGATTTTTTCTTACGATTTTTGAAAGTTTGGTATATGAAAAATTCACATGTGTTTTTTTATTAAGTTAATAATCCTGTACTAAATGTGGATCTAATAAATTAAACATTTCATATTTAAACACCTGCAATAAATTTGAACCATTTTCTGTGCGGTTAAATGGTTAAAAACTTATTAAAAATTAATTTAAGCTAAGTGGTAAAATAAAGGAATTTAAATTATTAAAAGGGTGTGTAAATGTTTATTCATTTTAAAAAATGTCTATTCAGCCCCTTTTTACTAATTAAAATCTCATTAGAGGCTCATAATTTTAACATTTAAAATTTCTAATGACGCCCACAAACGGTTTTTGACCAAATTATACTTGCATCCAATCAAAATATATTAAATTGTACCTACCTAGTTTTACCTGATTCTACCTATGTCAAAACTATTTCAAGGGTATATAAATATTGATTGGATTGCCTTATAATCAATTATATTCCAAAATATTTAGAAGACATAACGTTTAGAAAAGATAATAATAGAAATGCCTTTCAAATTGTGCTGTAACTTGTACGGTCTCAAAAATCATCAGCGGACATCAAAAAATGTGAAACTGGTCACACCAGCTGTTATTCAAAAAGCTGCGACCCTAAATTTTACTTTGCGGGATGACCAGTTTATATGTGAAACATGTCGCACTTATATCTATAAAAATAAGGTAAATTTAATTATTTTATTAAAATGAATAAAAATTCATATGCAACTAATATTTTCTATACAGCAGCTTTCATGTTCGGAAACTATCGATAGTGAAATTATTTCTATAAATCAGGATGTTGAAAATGTTCCAACGAACGAAAATATTCAAATACCTCCAGCATCTTTAGATCCATCACCAGTTTCGGTTGATACTATATCTCCACCAGTACCTGAACTACTTAATGACATTTTAGAAGATATTAACAATGTTCTTGGAAGGTTAGCCGAATCTCCTATCAAACAAAATCATATTACAACAGGAAGTTATAAAAAAATTGCAAGTGTCACATCGGCAATAAGTCAAAGAATATTTCAAGTAGATTCAGTTAAAGTGTTATCACCAAACGAGGAATGTGAATATACATCATAGCTTATGAACCTTAAAAAAGAGTTTAAAGATGCCAGCTGTAAATCAAAACAAGTGTTTTTGTTGACAACTCTACCACGTAAATTTTGGTCAAATCAACGTATCCAGGATGAATTTAATGCATCAAGACGACTGGTAGAATTCGCCATGGATCTGTTGGAAACAGTAGGTCCTTACAGTTGGCCTCAAAGCAAACAAGTGCACAGTTTGTCACAAAATATAGTAAAACAAATTCAAACATACTTCTTATCAGAGGAAATTAGTAGAACAATGCCTGGCCTTAAAGATGTTGTTACTATTACAGAAGGATCGACAAAAATTAAGAAATCAAAGCGGTTGGTGTTATGGATCCTCACCGACATCTACGAAATGTTCTTGGAAGAAAACAAAGAACTCAAGGATTCCACTGTTTTTTACCGGATAACACTACACCCGATAAAATAATTGCCAAAATGTTTTCTTTTTCTGATGATCATAAATATTTCAATTTAAAGGCAAAAAAAAATATATAAATTAATTTTTTAATGTATTTATTTATAATATTGATTAAATTATAATGTTTATAGGAAAAATATTTTTTTAATGTTTTTTTCTAATGTTAGTGTTGGTGATGTTGAAATTATAACAAAATCTTCGATCATTGGGATCTCCAATTCTTATTCTGAATAAAAACCTGTTTCTCAATCAGAAATACACAAAAAATGGTTCAAATTTATTGCAGGTGTAAAAATATGAAATGTTTAATTTATTAGATCCACATTTAGTACAGGATTATTAACTTAATAAAAAAACACATGTGAATTTTTCATATACCAAACTTTAAAAAATCGTAAGAAAAAATCCATATTGAATTGCTGACTTTTTATTCCTCAATTTCATAGCTGCATATGTTTACTTTAAAATTTGTGAAAAACAAAAAAAAAAAAAGCCTACTTTTTGAGATATGAGCTTTGAAGTAAACCAAGGTTTTACGCGCCGCCTAGCGGAAAAGAGAAAAGTTATTAATTTTAAACTTACTTATTTCAATTATTCAATTATTTTCCTTTTTACTTGCAAAAATATACGTAAGTCGGATGAAATTTGTGCCACCTATTCACAAAACATTGCCACCATTACCAAAAACTACGTGAAAAAGCCTCAAAATTCAACCGCGCATAACTCCGATTCAGAGTACACAAAAAATAAAAGCAGAAATCACTTTTTTCCTTTCGTCAATACCAACAAAATATCAAAATTTCAGATTTTTAAAAAATAGTTGTTTTTTTTTCGATGTACGTTTTCAAAATAATAGCCCATATGCGAAAAGCTGATTGTATCTCGTCTTCCTTGCCCTTTGAACATAAAAAATAAAATGGCGAGTGGTAAAATTTTTTTTAAAAATCTAAAAAAATTCAGGAATGCTTTTTAGACTATAAAGAACCTAATTCTGGTACGAGGTTGTGACAAATAAAACAAAGCTGATTTGGTGGGACACCCTAATATATTTTAACTAAATATATTTTTTAACTAAAATATTCTACCAACTTTAACTAAAATATTCTACCAATCCTACAAATCTGGTATATTTCCCTCGTGCTGGAAGTTGGCAAATGTCCAGCCCGTCCCCAAAAAGGGACCAAAATCCGATATCTCAAATTATAGGCCAATAGCTTTACTATCGGTCCTATCCAAAGTCTATGAGCATTATATTAATACACATATTTCAAAATTTCTGGAAGAAAATCATTTAATATCCGACAGCCAATACGGTTTTCGAAACGAAAGATCAACTACCGATCTATTAAACTATGTAGCGCATTGTTGGAACAGCATACTTGATAAAGGTGGTGAAACATACGTTATCGCTTTAGACATCTCCAAGGCATTCGATCGAGTCTGGCATGCCAACTTAATCAACAAGCTCGTTGCGTACGGTTTTCATCCCAATGTTGTGAAGCTGATTCAAAATTTTCTATCCGACCGATACATTTCGGTAACCTTAGACGGATATTCTTCTGAGTCTAAACTAATTAACGCTGGTGTACCCCAAGGCTCAGTATTGTCCCCAACCCTATTTTTGATTTATATCAACGAATTGTTGAAAATCACCAGCAACCCAATAAATAGTTTTGCAGATGATAGTACTCTGCACAAGTCGTTCGAGCCCCTTCCTTCAAAAGGTAAAATGCACGAACGAATTAATCCTGCCCGGAGAGACGCTGCCATAAACGTGAACAAAGACCTGAATAAAGTCGCCGACTGGGGTGACCAAAACCTTGTCAATTTCAACTCCACCAAAACACAGCTGTTGATTGTTTCCAGATTAAAGACCGAGTTCCCCAAAGATATTTTATTTAGTATGTGTGATGAACCAATAGGTGAATGTAAAAACATTCGTTTATTGGGTGTCACAGTTTCAAATGACCTACTCTGGAACGATCATGTAATGGCGATGGCAAAAAGCGCGTCTAAAAAACTCGGCCTCCTAAATAGATGCAAAAAATTTTTCACTCCATACCAATTGCTCCATGTTTATAAGTCCTATATTCGTCCCTGTATGGAGTACTGCTGTCAAGTTTGGGGTGCTGCCTCTGTTTCCATCTTGGCCCTCTTGGACTCTGTTCAAAAGCGAGCTATACGAATTGTGGGTGATCGAACTTTGACATCAAAACTTGATTCCCTACAACATCGTCGCACTGTTGCTGACCTCGTTGTTTTTTACAAATATCGTCATCAGCAGTGCTCAGATGAAATCAGCGGCATCATGCCTCAAACTTATTCTTACCCCCGTTCCACTCGGCAATCGGCTGCCGCAACCAGTGAAACGGTAAAGATCCCGCGCTGTCATACTGGAAGATCGCAGAGAGACTTCTTTGTCCGAACTGCGTACAAATGGAATAGTTTGCCGGAACACTTAGTCTCAGGTGGCTTCAACCCACAGATGTTTAAAAAAAGCGTTAATCTACACCTCAGAACGCCAGTTGTTGTGGGACCCAGGTCTAGACCTAGGTCTTAAAAGGTATTAATGTGTTGTTGTGACACATATTCTAAACCCTATTACACAGCACATTTTATTAAAAAAAAAAAAAAATATATATAATATATAATATATATATATTAGTATAAGTTAGTAATAAGTTTATTTTTTGTTGTATTTTTCAGTTTTTAAATAAAAAACTCTTCAGTTTTAAATAAAAAACCTTTTATTACATATCCATGGATTATGCCTACTGGGGAAACCATGCAAAAAAAACGCGCCTTGCATTCTACCTCGAGGGTGGTGCGAAAACGAGTGCAAAATCATAATGTAGTCGCTTTCTCAGCGCTCTGCTCAAAAACGGTTGATCTTACAGAAAAATGCTCCATACATTTTTTGTAGATAATTTCACGATGAACAATTTTTGCTATGACCTCAGTTGACCTCTGACCAATAGGTCGCGAAATATTCGCGGAAAACTGATTTTCGCGACCTTTTGACCTCTATAACTTTTTTAGCCGGCATGATATCAATGTCGATTTTTCCCATATTCATTAAAATGCCGTAATAAAGGTGTAAACAAAAATTCAGCTCAATAGGAATTTTTCCGCAGTTAAAACCTATAATGACTGGACTATTTTTTGATCAAAAGTTTGACAGTGATACTCAGCTTTTTCCGGCTAAATGAAATCGGTTAGTGTCTGTTGTAAAAATTACCAACTTAGTTTTAATTTAACATAACCAACCAACCAATCTAGTAACCAATTTAGTAAATAATTTTTTCTAACTAATAGAAATAGCCCATTATGATGCTAGTAGTCCCTGGTCCTTCACCTACATAATTTTGTGATTACCACATATTTTATACTTCGTGATGCGTGTCCTTGACGAGCCTGAAAACATTTGTTCTATGATTTTTCTCAAATCGGCCGCTTTTGCGTTCGGCGAGCTCCGAAAAATGCCGATTGCCCGCGATCTTGTAAATTTGCTACCACATTTATTTTTTTTGACTGTGGAGGTTGGAAATTTGTTTTAGAATACGAGGGTAAGCTTGTCCGACCAAAATGTGTTTGCCATTGTCGAGTCCGACAACTGACATTTTAGATGTTTGGGTTGTCGGACTAGACAATAGCAGACAAATTTTTGTCGGACAAGGTTACCCTTGTGTTCTAAGTCAAATTTTCAACCCCCATAGTTAAAAAAAACAAAAATTTACAAGATCCCGGGCAATCGGCATTTTTCGGAGCTTGCCGCAAGCAAAAGCGGCCGATTTGAAAAAAATCGCAGAACAAATGTTTTCGGGCTCGTCAAGGACAGGCGTATCACAAAGTATAAAATATGTGGTAATCACAAAATTATGTAGGTGACGGCCCAGGGACTATAGGACGTAAAGCTAAAGATTTTGGACGGATGTAGAGTTTGCAAATCGAGGCGCTAGCCGAGATTTGCACCCACATTAAGTCCAAAATAGCTTACGTCCGTGTATCATGTACTATTTTTTATTCGCCGCAAGCAATATATTTTAAGAAAAGTTGTTTATTCTAAATTAAAATTATAAATTTTCATAAATTTTAAAATAAAAATATGTGAACAAGTAACCTTTGACAAAATATTTATTATTTTTTCCAAATTATTGTGTAGCTATGACAACAAATGATAACAACTATTTTAATTGGATAATGAAATTTTGAGTTTGAGGGTTGCTTTGATAAAAATTTTTATTTTTCATAGAATTTAAACAAATACAAATGCTTTTTACTTTTTGGACGTAGCTATGACAACAAAATAAATAGTTGAAAAGTAATACTTTAAGGACGCAAATCACAGTAATAAAGTAACACTTTAATATATAGGCGAATAAAAACGATTTAATTTCATATAAGACTTCAAAACCAGAGCTAAAGTTAAGCTTTTCTAATCAAATCAATTCACATCGATTTCCTGAAAAATTAACTACAAATTGTCCCATCCATTTTTCCCACTCACTATCAATCACAACGAAACAAACTTTTCTCACAATACTGACAATTTAACGAATAGACTAACTAACCTAATCAAATGTAACGGTGCGGTACAATTTAGAAGAAAAAACTGTAAGAAAATTTGATTTTCACAGAAAGAAAAGTAATTACAAATTTTACAATCAATTTCATTTAATTTGATTTAAAAAATGAAAAGTTTATCGGAAAATAAAAACAAATATATAACGAATTTGTTGACAGATAAGCAATTGTTATGGAAGGAAAAGTTTATGGTCGTAAATTTTATTCGATTTTAGATGAAGTGATTACTATACGTAATGTGTTTTGTTTTCATTGATTTCTAAACAGGTGCAGATGTTTTGGGGATCATTTGTAAACATCGGTAACTCTTAATTTTCGGTTTTATAAGCCATTACAAAGTACATGATAACGAAAACTCTATTTTACCATCCCTAATACTGATATGAAATTTTAGTTTTATTTTTAATTTTAAATAAAATAATAACAATAACCTTAAATATAACATCTCCTATTTTTATCCTATTAACGGTTTAATGAAAATTTTACACCGCATAAAAAATTAATTACCAAAATAAATTATGATATATAAAATTTAAAGATTTTTGTTCGTATAAAAAAAGGGTTAATCAGAAATTTATTTTTAATATTAGATTTGTGTTTCAATTCTTCGTTTTTTTTGTATTATTATTTTATATTAATTGAAACAAAACAACATTTTATAGTATCATTAAGTTTATTATAGGATGAGCTGCCAAAAACAATATTTTCATGTCATAGTTGTTCAAAAAATTGTGGGTTCGTCAAGTATGAAGAACATTAGTGATTTTTATGTTGTGAGTCAAATTTTGTGACAAACAATAGAAAATGTTCACTTTAAATTTGAATGACCTGAACTATTTTACCATTTTTTGCAGGGATTTGCTTCTGTACTTTTCAGCATTGGAATCAGTCTAGGGGATGTTGGGGCGGTTGTCGAACAACTATTTATTAAAAACTTGGTACTTAAGCATATATTATGGCTTACGACAGTTTACCATGCCAACTTCGTCACGTTTGATAAACAATTTTTTACATGTTGCATTTGTGTTGTTGTTAAGTTTGAAAATAATTGTTAAAATCAGTCAGAAGTAAAGGGTCTAGAGCAGTGTTTCTCAGCTGATTTCATTCTAAGGACCAATAAATATTTTTAAATTCTATTGCATACCTTGCAAAGTATTTCATGTTAAATGGGTGAAAGTGCACTTTGTATTTTGCTCACTTACAAACATAATTACATAATGTAATTAAAAACAATAGGAATAAACGAAATAAAGTTTAAAGAAACCAAAAAAAAAAGAACGAATTTTGATGTGTAATAAACAGAGTTTAAAGCAAGTCTTCTTATATCACTAATTAACTCTGTTCTTTCAAAGCAAATAAAATAAACAAATATAACATTCCGAAATATAGGATCAAAAATAACAAAATTGCGGCGCTGATGCATCATGGGCTGACTTCACCACAGCTCTGGAAACATAGTGTTCTGGATATATAATGAGCTAATATCCATCAAATATTTTAATTAAAAGCTAATCAATGTTGTAGATTTCGCGTAGTTCTAATTATAAAAATATTAAAGAGAGCAGTAGTATCCAAACAAACATAAATTCTGTTGTAAGAGAAAAAGCAAAAAAAAAAATTTATTCGGAAATGACAAACCGCAAGTTGGGATGCCGAACTGTTGTGAACCGTACTAAATGCTTATGTACCAAGTTTCATCCAATTCGATTATCAGAAATAGATGTTATTAAGCTTCCAAAAAACAGGAGCTTGGCGGACCCCTACCACTTTGTTCACTATCGCTAGAAAACTAATCAGTTCCTTGCCATACATATTTGCATCTTTTTCCAAAGTGTGATCAAAATTCATTCACGAACGAATGTTGTATGCTCCCAACAAACATTGAAACAATAAACAGGTGTTCGGGAGGCCCCCCACCACTTATCCCAATATTGTCCAAAAACTAATCAGTTCTTTGTCATTAAAGTTTTCATCTTTTTTCAAAGTTTCCTTAAAATTGATTGATGAATGAAGTTTGTATGGTCCCAACAAACTTTAAAAACAAATAATTGAATAACTGAAGACGCTGTAGGCACTTGGCGAAAAATTTTAATATTATTTTAAACTTTTTTATTTTACTTGTTTTAAGTATATATTTTTCAAGCTCTTAATAATGGTGTGACAACCGAAATTAATCCGGCCAAAATATAAATATATATATATATATATATATATATATATATATATATATATATATATATATATATATATATATATATATATATATATATATATATATATATATATATATATATATATATATATATATATATATATATATATATATATATATATATATATATATATATATATATATATATATATATATATATATATATATATATATATATATATATATATATATATATATATATATATATATATATATATATATATATATATATATATATATATATATATATATTATGATTAAATAAAAATAAAATAAAATAATAATTATAATTTGTATTTATTGCGAAACAAAACAATTAAAATAAAAAAATTTAAAATAATTTAAAGAACAAAGTGTGAAATGTCAGCATTTGTATGGTAGACCCTGCCACTTTGATCAATGTGTCCCAAAAGATGATAACTATTTTTTCACACTAATTGGAACCTTTTCCATAAGTTTTATCGTAATCACTTCATTATTGTAGGCTGTAGTGTGCATAAAGACACTGAAAAAACTTCAAAAAATTAAGAAAAATTTTTTACCGGAAGTGAAAAACCGAAAATTGGGATACAGAACTGTTGTAAACCGTACTAAATGCATATGTACCAAGTTTCACCCAATGCGACTATCAGGTACAGATATTATTAAGCTTTAAAAAAACATGTGTATGGGACACACCCCCCACCACTCTGTTCACTATCGCTCAAAAACTAATTAGTTCCTTGCCATATACATTTGCATCTTTTTCCAATGAGTCATCCAAATTCATTTACGAACGAATGCTGTATGCTCCCAACAAACATTGAAAAAAGGTGACACAATAAACAGGTGTTCGGGAGACCCCCCACCACTTATCCCTATATTGTCCAAAAACTAATCAGTTCTTGGTTATTTAAGTCTCCATCTTTTTCAAAGTGCCATTAAAATAAATTAATGAATGAAGTCTGTATGCTCCAAATAAACTTTGAGAACAAAGTGTAAAAAGTCAGCATTTGTCAATGATCAATGTGTCCGAAAAGTGAAAAACCGGAAGTTGGGATGCAGAGCTGTTGTGAACCGAACCAACTAAATGCTTATGTACCACGTTTCATCCAATTCGATTATCAGGTACATTTGTTATTGAGCTTAAAAAAAACTGGTGCTCGGGGGACCCCCCACCACTTTGTTAACTATCGCTCAAAAATCAATCAGTTCCTTGCCATACGTATTTGCATCTCTTTCCATAGTGTCAACAAAATTCATTAACGAACGAATGTTGTATGCTCCGTACAAATATAAAAAAGATAGTTGAAAAAACCACTTGTTGTATGGTGGACCCCTCAACTCTTTATCCAATGTACTCCAAAAGCTGATAAAATCTTTCTCATGTTACTTGAAAGCTTTTACCAACGTTTCATGACAATCGATCGGTAATTGTAGGCTACAGTAGGGATAAACACCTATAAAAAACTTTTTAACCGGAAGTGACAAACCGAAAATTGGTATGCAGAAATATTGGAAACAGTACTGAGACCTTATATACCAAATTTCCATAAGATCATAAGCCGGGATCAGAAGTTGTTGAAGATTTAAACTTAGAGGTGCTCGGGAGACCTCCGCCATTTTGTCCAAATTTGAAATGAATCCAAATCTACCATTTTCAAGTGAACTTGTATCATTTGCCAAAGTTCCATCAAGATCCTATGCAGAAGTGTCACTACCCACACACCCACTCATTCACACACCCACCCAGTAGCCTTTGGTTTTTTCAATATTCGAGAGAGGGACAAGCGTATTAGTTTGAATTTATTATTTTTATATAATCAGAGCGAAAATGTTTTTGTTGATATTTTTTAAAATACAATCAAATTATTTATAAAAAATAATAAAAAAAATGTTTTAGAGTTCAGTACAATAAAATAAATTATTTTATCCTTTTCTTCTATTTTTCTTCGCTCTTAACGTTCTCTTGCTTTTTTTTAGAACAGTAGCTGTGTGCGTTATTAGTCTTAATAGAATAAAATAAACAGCTGTTAATTTTATTCTGTTTCGTGAATGTTGTGAAACACAAAAAAACAATCTGTTTGATTGAATTCTGAAATAAATGTTTTGGATTGGATTTTAAAAATAATTTGGTAGTATTTTATAAAAAAAATCAACAATAACATTTTTGCTCTGATTATATATAAAACAATCAATTAAAACTAACGCGCTTGTTCCTCTCTCGAATATTGAAAAAGGCAAAGGCTACTACGATTAAATTGAAATGAATTTGCATTGTGAAAATAATTCGTTTTTTATGAGTGTTTTTTTGTTTCTAAGTTCTCATTAGTATTGGTAGTTAGAAGATTGATGTCTTTCATTGTCAGTCATTTTATTTGCAAAACACCAAATAATTAAATAAATATCGAAATAGAACGAAATTTTTTAATTTTTTGTAAATAAATGGTCCAAAAATATAAAATAAAATGCATTGCTTTTGTATTCGTTTTACTTGTTTGACTAATGAATTTTAAAACAATTTAATTTACATTAATACATGCTCCTCTGTCGGAAGGTTAAACTGTGTATTGGGTTCGTGTTTAATGAATTTTATTCTCCCGCTAAATTAAATCATTAAAGACTGACCCAATAAAATACTAGTATTGTTTTAGATTATTAAAGAATTTTTGCATTAAATTTCTATAGATTACTTTGTAATCTAATTACCACCCTAAGTCACGATTGTATAGTCATTATTCATTGTTTCCAATCAATGTTGAATCAATGGCTGACACTTGGTCAATTGTTGTCATATATTTATACAGATTAGACAAAATTAAGGGAATTTAAATTTATTGGGGATTTTTTGATAACAATTAAACTCAAGTAAGTAAGGAAGTAATTGGAATTTTTTTGATTCAAAAGTAAGGTTGGAAGTTTCTCAAAAAAAAACTCTACTCTCCATTTTTTTACGGCGTAATTGATAGCGTGTCTGCACTAGCATGCGAACGCGGCACTGTAGTGGAAGGTTTGAATTCATCCGAAACACGTAAAATGTTTATTTTGTTTTCTATTAAGACTAATAACGCACACAATTATGGTTGTAAAAAACAAAAATAAACCTATATATGTAGTTGCCGAAAGAAAAAATGTTTTTTCAAATATGTACACATATAAGTTTTTCTTAAAATTGTAAACTTTTCTTAAAACGATGTAAAAGGAGATTATTTTTCTGTATCATTTGTACAATTTTGCAAATATTGTTATTAAAATAAATAAAGAATAAATGAAAGAAAACAATAAAATCCAATCCACTCCAAAGGAGTGAAATAAAAAATGTTGACTCTTTCGAAGGAGAACGATATTAAAAATGTATAGTGCATTTTGTTGTTTCGTGAGAGAAAATTTGTTCACGTAAACGTTCACGTAAAATGTTTTCATCTCGCATAGGAAATGCAATTTATTCTACGATAGTAACTATATAAACTATATTTATTATAAATTATTAAATTTATAGAAATCGATAACATAACATTCAAAATTCATATTATTTTTTTTTTCATGGTTGCTTTGATTTAAGAACTTTATAAATTGCCATAGCAACAAAAATTTGTTATTTAGCGAAAATGATGTTACGCTATTGGAAAAAATTGATAATAACAAAAATTTGTTATTAAGCGAAAACGATGTTACGCTAGTGGAAAAAACCAAAGCGATAAAGCCTGCATCACGGCATAGAAATGCAATTTTTATATGCTATCGTTTGCTCACATTAGAGCAAATCCATGTCACCGCAACACCGATGTTCCCGACTCCCTCTGATTTTGATGAAATTTTATACACAGATAGCCAATGACAAAATAAAAATAACCATTTCTTTCGAAAAATGAAATTTCGCTCTGGGGATGACACAGGGTGGCGGCAAAGTTTTACGGGTTGGTGAAACATTAGTATCTTTGGCTGACGATTGTTAACGATTGACTAAACCGATTTAAGTCATTTATAGCTCATTAGAAAGGTAAGGTAAAGACCTTATAAAAAATTTTTTTTTGATTTTTTAGTAATTTTTTAAAACTGTGTTGAACTTAAATAATATTTTCAAAGATGGCGCTGTTGAGGGTACCCTCACTTTTACCACATTTTTTCCAGAAAAAAACTATTCAATTAGTTGGTAATCTAAAACAAAAATTCTTACAAAACCGCCTGAATTCTTGTTTTATAGAAATTTAATTATTTTGAAGATACAAGTTAAGTATTTGAGGGTGTGGATGCTTTTTACATAATTCACTTTTTCTCCCATTTCTACCTGTCCGAAATTAATTATAAGTGAAATAAAATGCATGTTGTATAAAATTCGTATAATAATTAACTTTTCATTTTTATTCTAAGTTGTGTAATAAAAACAATATACATTTATTAATAATATAAAATAATATAAAAGAAATTAAAACATAAAATAAATTTACATTGCATATTAACGGCTTATCTGAAAAATCCTAGTTTTAGCTGAATTAGAATATATTTTTGTGAGCAATGTTTTTTCATCTTTGGGTATAAACGCATGAAATGATTGTGTACCTTTTATAGTTACAGCCTCTCTGTATCTTATTTCTAGCCGTGACTTGATTTGTATATAATAATTTTTACTGGTATATGCAAAATTCATTGTTGATTGCCATTTTGTTGCCTTGATTAAAGATCTATAGGGGTTTGAATAATATTCTTGTTAGACAAACTTTGTGGATGAGCACCTCGTTTCAATGTATCTCCTATTCCATCACACGGTCCTTTTCCATGACTTGTAGCGTAAAAGTGCCACTCTTCATCTATATTAAAATCTGGTTTGTGGTAACATAAATTCATAAAACTATATTTATTTTTATACTGAGATCCAGACCATCAGTCATATAGACTTTTGTTCTGGATGTTTTATTTTATCTTTTATAAAATCAATCATTTGTGATTTGTGTAGATACACTGCTGCACTATCATGTTCAGTTATATCGGAGATAATGACAAAACTTAAGTGATCGATACCTTGACTAGTAAGTGAATTATAATACATTAATAACGGTTGTACCCTAGCTTGCGAATTATTACAATGATAACTCTGCACAGAATCTTGAATGGAAAAAGAACAATTTTCCAAAAAACGCCAAGTACTTAGCCCTCTCCCGCTTTCAAGTTTGTTTTTGTGTTTTCCAAATACATGAACTGTTATTGGGCTATAAAATAGTGAGGTATTAGTAATTTTAGCTTGTGTGTTAATTTATGTATAAATGCTGAAGAAAAATCGATGAATGTGTCCAACTTGCATCGATCGGTGGTATTCCATTGCATGTATTTCACCTAAAAAATTCCGTTAGTTTTATAACTTTCATGTAATTTATCAGCCCATTCTTTAAAATTTTCAACACATTCCACACATTGACATTCGTCATGTAATTTACCACAACTAACAAATTTCATTTCACCATATACCAGTAAAAATTATTATATAGAAATGAAGTCACGGCTAGAAGCAAGACGCAGAGAGGCTGTAACTAAAACAGGTCATTTCATTTCATGCGTTCATAGCCAAAGATGAAAAAACACTGCTCACAAAAATATATTCTAATTCATCTAAAACTGGGATTTTTCAGATAAGCCGTTAATATGCAATGTAAATTTATTTTATATTTTAATTTCTTTTATATTATTTTATATTATTAATAAATGTATATTGTTTTTATTACACAACTTAGAATAAAAATGAAAAGTTAATTATTATACGAATTCTATACAACATGCATATTATTCACATAATTTTTCTCATTATTTACTTCTCAGCATCAGTTTTAATATATTTCAGGTACATTCATTTATAATTAATTTCGGACAGGTAGAAATGGGAGAAAAAGTCAATTATGTAAAAAAGCATCCACACCCTCAAATACTTAACTTGTGTCCTCAAAATAACTAAATTTCTATAAAACAAGAATTCAGGCGGTTTTAGTTAAATAAAATGCATTTTTTAAAAAACAAAAAATTGAAAAAACGGAAATTAAAATTTTGTAAGAATTTTATTTTCAAAACGAGAAATCATGCCATTGGGAAGCTTTCGTTTTAGATTACCAACTAATTGAACAGCATTTTTCTGGGAAAAAATGTGGTAAAAGTGAGGGTACCCTCAACAGCGCCATCTTTGAAAATATTATTTAAGTTTAACACAGTTTTAAAAAATTACTAAAAAATTAAGAAACAAATTTTTATAAGGCTTACAATTACCTTTCTAATGAGCTATAAATGATTTACATCGGTTTAGTCAATCGTTAACAATCGTCAGCCAAAGATACTAATGTTTCGTCAACCCGCAAAACTTTGCCGCCACCCTGTGTCATCCCCAGAGCGAAATTTCATTTTTCAAAAGAAATGGGTATTTTTACTTTGTCATTGGCTATCTGTGTATGTAATTTTATCAAAATCGGAGGGGGTCAGTCCGGATGCTAGAACAAATGCTGTTGCGGTGAAGTGGAATTGCTCATTTGAGGAGTGAAAAACACTCGAATAAAGTAAAATTGCAACTAGTAATATATTTAAAGAAATTCGCTGACCACTAAACTTTTTCTATCACCTGTTGAGAAACGCTGTTCTATATTATACCCAGTTTAAGGATAAATTCGTTGAATGGGTCAAAACTTGCTGAAAATTCGCCTGCAGTAAGTAGTTGCAATTTTTGATATTTTCCAAAAAAAATGCAAAGTTTACAAAAATGATACAATTTTATGTGATTTTATAAAGATTTTTGGCTTAAACTATTAGTGACGTTTAGAAACAGACTTAAAAATTTTTTATGTAAAATTTGAGCCCAATTGCTGTGAGAAAAGATTGCTTAACACAAAGTCACCTTAACACAATTGCCTACATCCATACAAAAGTATTTTATTTTCCTTATTTTCTTTCAGATACAATATATTGTTGTATATTTAACAAAATCTTATACCGACAAATGCAGGCCCATTATCATGTACATCATACAGTAATCACTCTAGATATCCATTTAATCGAAATTAGTCAAAATACAACGTTTACTACGTTAAACTGGCCATAAATCAAAAATCAAAAATTTTACATATAAAACAAAAATTGGTGCCATGCCTAAACCCGCTAGCCGATTACGCTCAAACTTGAGTACGAGCACCTTTCAGTTTATATGTCACTCGCCGAGATTTGCGACTACTCACTTTTTTTTTGAATAAATTGAGGTAAGGCTATATATATAGCCTTTGCATATTTTGCGAAATTTTTGTCAAAAAAAAAATATGCTAGCTGGAATCTCTAGATATCCATTTAATCGAAATTAGTCAAAATAAAACGTTTATTACGTTAAACTGAACTGGCCATAAATAGAAAATCAAACATTTTACATACAAAACGAAAATTAGTGCCATGCCTAAGCCCGCCAACCGATTAAGCTCAAACTTGATTGCGTGTAATGTTGTGGACCCATTTTTCAGTTTATATGTCACTCGCTGAGATTTGCGACTATTCACTTTTTTCGAATTTGCATATTTTGCGAAATTTTTGTCAGAAACAAAAATTGAAAAAAATATGCTAGCGGATTTATATTCAGATATTATTTCTAACAAATTTTTTTAGCAACACAATTAATTAATAAACATTAAACTAAATGACTTTATTGTTACAAAATAAAAGCGATAGTTTACCGTTTGTTATGTTGACAGCTTATCTCTTGATTAAAATTTATACAATTTCCTCGATCGAACATTTGTATATATAGCTTGATTGTCTATCTGTTTGTTCATCTCAATATTAATGCTAATCAAACCATTTCCATATATTATCTCAATAAACAATTATAGTCAAACGAGAAAATATTTTTCTCTACAACTACAGTCATTTATTTTAGTTTTTATAAATTTGAACAACCGCATTATATCTAAAAGTTTTATTATTTATGTAGATAGAAATATGTATTATTGTTTGTGTGACGCAACGATGCAATTAGCTAACTTACTAGTTCGAATGATGTTCCACATTCAAAGAAATGCGCAAAATTTAACTAAATTTTTACGGTTCTAAAACCATTCAAAATTGTGTTTTGGTTAGACAATTTGTCCCAAACCAACCAAAAATTTGTATTTTTAAATTCCGATCAGATTCGTTTTCCACATTATAGTATGAGGTTTGTCTGGTAGATCGTGAAGGTCTACCAGTTGGTCGTGCACACTAATAACCCTGCCGCTAGCTCACTGAGCGAAGGTTCTAGACCACCCTCACTAACAAGAAAATTTTAAACACAAAAACAAGTCGCGTGCCCCAAAGCATCACCTAGTTTTTCCAGAAGGGAGAACTGTTCTGTCACAACTTCCCCTATCTCAACTACGTTAGTACTTCATGTTTTAGTTAACATTACAAAGTTTAAACTCCACAACCACCATATAAGCTTAA